>JAHZTW010000003.1:3435834-3690623 GCA_020283515.1 Alliaria petiolata | reverse complement strand
CCCATCAGGGATGCAGACATTTTCGATCAACCCGAGCAAGAAATGCCACATGCCATTAACGTCACCCCAGCAGAGCAAGAGGCGATTCAACGGGTAAACACCATTGATTGTAACACACTGTTACTTTTCACACACTCTTTTTGTTGTTGTTGCTGTTGTTGTTGCAATCCTTGTTAACTACATTGTCTTTGACCTCTTTAACAGCTCGAGGCAATGGGATTTGATAGAGCCTTAGTAATAGAAGCCTTCCTCGCATGTGACCGTAACGAGGAATTGGCAGCTAACTATCTATTGGAGAACTCAGGAGATTTTGAAGACTGAGTTCCACAACAATCTCTCTTCTTTGAAAAAGTTTTGGCCCTGTTCAGCTAAACCCCTTGTTTTTTTACGTCTCCACGTTGTGTTGGATATTTAGGTATCTTCTGAGAATTACTGTGTGGGATTTGCGCTCTATTTCGCTGGATGTTTTTACATTTCTCCGTTTGCGTTTTCATGCGATTTGAGCGCTTGTTACGTTTGTGATAGATTTTTATGTGTGAAAGAAGCAGAGATACAAAGTGTGATCACGTAATTCTTGAGGGGATAAACATAAAGTGTAATAAATATACATTATCATTTTTTACAAAAGCAAAAAGAAGATATTTATCCTAACCAAACTGTTTCCTATGTTGTTGTGATTTATGGGCAATTCACGGATTTTCCGATGTTGAAAGGTGTGAATCATTAAGATACTACTGCTAGTCTAGGCATACCGGTTTCGTTTGGTTCAGGAAAACCGATGGCCTCCTGGTTTGGTACAAATTTCGGGTAGCAAAATGTAGAACAAATTTCCTTAGAGGTAGCGTCTCCATTTCATCTGGTTCAGGTGAAACCGGTGACTTAGCCGGCTGTTTTGGTGCCAATCATTTTATAATTTGAGCTCTTAATATTCTTGCACTAGTTAAAGACGTAAACCGGATTCGGTTATTTCACCGGGGAAACAAGAAAATTAATTCTGATAATTTTAACATTTTAATTGTAGTTTTCTGTTATTATCCAGTTGAGGTTAAATATTTAATGAAAAGGGAAGAAGAGAAAAGGGCAAAAAAGCAGAAAGAGACCTAAAGTGGCGGGATTCCAAATTTAACAATATTCACAGCAAAAAAGCCTCTCCCCCATTTGAGCGGCGATCCGATTGTGACTCTCTCTCTCTCTCTCTCCTTCTCTGGTTTTCGTTTCTCGAGAAATTTTTTGATAGAAAGTGCAACGAAAAAGGGCCGGTTCCATAAGATCATCATCAATATCCTTCATCAGCACGGTATCTATCTCTTTCCTTTTCTCTCACTCGTTCTCTTTAATCATTCTTAATTTGTTTCCTGATTGTTTTTCCATGAATGTCGTGATTTTTTCGGTACGATAGATTCTTCCCGTAATTACGACGATATTACGTATTTGAATTGTTTCCTTAATTAAATTTTAATCTGCTGTAGATACTCGACTGGAAGGTATTAGGACCCCAAGCAACTTTTGCCAGCTGCGTTTGAGTTTTCACCGCTCGATTCCAGGTAATCTTTGATTCTCCCCAAAGATGTTGATTCCAAATTCGTTTTTCCAGATCAGAAACTCTCCAATTTTGTTGCTGGTTATTGAGTTGAGTTTTGCTGTTAATTTTTCATTTTCTGAATTGATAATTTAGTGGGAATTACAAGGATCAAGTTACAATGGAGAAGAAGAAGTATCCGATTGGGCCAGAGTACTACACCCTTTACGAGGTGATCGGACAAGGTGTCAGTGCTTTAGTGCACCGTGCTTTGTGCATTCCCTTCGACGAAGTCGTTGCTATTAAGATTCTTGATTTTGAACGAGATAACTGTGATCTGGTGATTTTTCTCTTGCTTGCCTCTTTGCTCTCTGAATGAGGATTTGTTGTGGTTTTGCTATTGGCTAATCACTTTTTTTTTTTCTGTTAGAATAACATTTCTCGTGAAGCGCAGACGATGATGCTTGTTGATCATCCCAATGTGTTGAAATCACATTGCTCTTTTGTTAGTGAACACAATTTGTGGGTCGTCATGCCATACATGTCTGGTGGTTCTTGTCTTCACATACTAAAAGCTGCATATCCTGATGGTTTTGAGGAAGCTATTATAGCGACAATATTGCGTGAGGCGTTGAAGGGCTTAGAATACCTCCATCAGCATGGCCACATACATCGGGATGTCAAAGTCAGTAATTCAACCCTGTAGATATCCTCTTATTGGCAATTCGTTTAGCTCAAGTTACATTGTAATTTTTCTAGTTTTGAATAGTGTTCATTATCAAAATGGTGCTGTGAATTTTAACTTTCCTATTTTGATGTGATATATCTTTATAAACAAAAGTATTGACACCATATTGATTATCCTTTGTCGTGATTGTTTTATCATGCCTTCCATTTCAGGCGGGCAATATTCTGCTCGGTGCTCGAGGAGCAGTCAAGTTGGGAGACTTTGGTGTATCTGCCTGTCTTTTTGATTCAGGTGATAGGCAACGGACGAGGAACACATTTGTTGGAACACCTTGCTGGTAAGTGCTACTTGGTAGAAACCACTGTTAAAAGTGTGTGTAGAGGACTTTAACAGTTTGAATTTAGTTCTCATGTGCATGACCTAGTGTTTCTTATTTTCACAGGATGGCACCTGAAGTCATGGAGCAGTTACATGGTTATGACTTCAAGTTAGTTAACCCTTGTATTCAAAGTTATATCATTATATTTGATTATACTTATTAGAAGAGTATATAATATTTCTTATTTGGAACATCTACTTCAGGGCTGATATTTGGTCGTTTGGCATAACTGGGCTAGAGCTTGCACATGGCCACGCTCCTTTCTCTAAATAACCGCCAATGAAGGTTCATAGCCTTGTGATATCTGGATTTAAGCTCCAAAATCTTTAATTCAATCTAAAACAAATATGGTTTCAGGTTCTGCTTATGACCTTGCAAAATGCACCACCAGGGCTGGATTATGAAAGAGATAGGAAATTTTCTAGGGTATACTCTAGGTGACAAAACTATACATTATGGTAAGAATAGTTGGCTTATTATCATCTCAGTTTTGCCTCTTTTCCTGGTATTTTCAGTCTTTCAAGCAGATGATTGCCAGTTGTCTAGTGAAAGACCCTTCCAAACGCCCATCTGCGAAAAAGTTGTTAAAGCATTCCTTTTTCAAGCAAGCAAGGTCAAGTGATTACATTGCGCGAAAACTTCTGGATGGGTTACCAGATCTTGTTAATCGTGTTCAGGCAATAAAGGTTGGATATGTAGAAACTAAGTAGATATCCCATAGCTGTTCAAAATTATCAATCAGCATCTTATGACGAAAACTGATGGGGTGATGCTTTCTACATGCAGAAAAAGGAAGAAGATATGCTTGCACAAGAGAAAATGGCGGATGGAGAGAAGGAGGAATTGTCGCAGGTTTGTGGTTTCCAAATTTTGGCTTTATTTATCTATGTTTAAAACTTTGACTTTTGCTTTCCAGTTCCAAATGTTCTGCAAACTATTAGCCTTTAACCTCTTGTCATAGTAACATGCAGAATGAATATAAGAGGGGTATTAGCGGGTGGAATTTCAATCTCGATGATATGAAAGCCCAAGCTTCATTGGTATAAGTTTTGTCTCCTCTAAACCATCAAAAGTAGCCAACTGTTAAACTCACCATGCTTCATATTATGATGTTCTTATCTCCATCAGATCCAGGACATAGACTGTGGATTATCGGAGAATAGTTTATCGGGAAGTACAACTTCGTTGCAGGCTCTAGATTCACAGGATATGCAATCGGAGACTCAGGTGTCCTCTTGTAGCAATCGTTATCACCTTCTTGTGTAGATGTTGCTAGATGTTCTTTGCTTATTATTTACTCGAGGTTTAATGTTTCTTTATTCTTATCTCTGCAGGAGGATATTGGTCAACTGGAGAATAAGTATCTCCAGCCCCTAATCCACAGAACTCTAAGTATCGCAAGGTTTTATCTCCTAACTTTTCCCCTGTTGTTCTCTATTTGGAAATTTCCTTTCGTTATCTACTTATCTAGGAACTACTAGAGGTGAATAAACTGAACAAATAATATTTTGCTTGGTCAGGGATAAATCTGATGATGATTCAAGTCTTGCCAGCCCTAGTTATGATAACTATGTATATTCCTCTCCCCGTAATGAGGATCTAGCTTTAACAAATGCAACTGTTGCTAGCACACATGCAATCAATGGGAAATCAATGGATTCCACATCTATCTCAACAAATCAACCAACAGAGATTCTAGCAGGGAGATGTGTATTGGCAGATAGAAATGTTGCTCCCGATAAAGCAGAGAGGTTAGTCCTTTAACATGTAGTGCTATTGTAAAAGCTTTGTGTTGTTCATATTTCCACTCTTAATTGTTACTTGCATCTTAAAGTCTTTGAAAACCTGAGGTTCGATTTTCTTTTATTCTAGACTCAAAATTGATTTCAATGCCCATATTAAATGAAATCAATCTGTAAATTCATAGTGATAAAACCCAAGATCAGCTTCAAAATGGCTCATCGTGCAATGGGGAACATCCTACTGTGGGTGGAGATGAAGCACCAACAGAGATGACTGTTAAACCACCCAAAGCAGCAGGTAAGGATTTACAGAACTTTTATATATATGAATCCAATCTAAACATCTCTGTTGACCAATTAAGCATACCTAATTAAGCAAATGTCTATATCGTTATCAGCAAGCCTAGATGAATCTGACGACAAATCAAAGCCGCCAGTTGTGCAGCAAAGAGGGCGTTTTAAAGTAACTTCTGAAAACCTCGACATCGAAAAGGTAAATTTTCTATAAAATATTATTTTGAAGAGGTTTTTATGTTTGTTCACTCGCGTTTTTAAGGTTTCATTTTGTATTCATCTTCACTTTCTCTTTTATCAGGTGGTGGTTCCATCTCCAATCTTGCAAAAGAGTCACAGCATGCAGGTTTGTAATAGCTTTGAGGTCAGCTTGATCAGCTGCAGAAAACAATCAATGTTTATTACCACAACTATACATCTCAAAGTTTCTCATTGAAAAAAAAAAAAAACATATTTGCGGTTACGTAGGTGCTCTCCCAACATTCTGCTGCTTCTCTGCCTCCCGCTGTTTTAGGAACTGATGTCACGTTACCAAATCTAACCAGCTCATACGTTTAACCGCTGGTGTATCCAGTTCTGCAAACCAATATATTGGAAAGGGTATATGCCTTTTGATTCTTAGATTTTACTCCCTTTCTTATCATCTCTATTCAAGATGAAAAAGTTCATTGCATAATTTACATGGTCCCAAAAACAGGATAACATTTTGCATATGATGAAAGTGCTCACCAACAGAGAGTTGTCAGGTTAATTTGTGCAACTTTCACTCTTTTTCTGTCTTGATTCTCCCTTCTGATTACATATTTAATGCCACGGGATTTGAATTCCCTTCATCTCTCTGCTGTAGACGGGCGTTCAGCTGACACAGGAAGCGTTCAACAACCTACTGTAGCTCCTACTGAGAAATCCATGGTATGTAATCGTTTGCACTGAATCACATTTCTCCAAAAGAATTGGAACTTAGCAGAATTGTTCTTCTGTTGAATCACAGCTTGAAGCAGCACACGAAAGAGAGAAAGAGTTGCTCCACGACATAACCGAGCTGCAATGGAGGTAACTTCGACAATCTCCCACCATAGGAAGCATCTCCTTGTGTAACTCAAAATCCAACATTCTTTCTTATTTTATGTGAGTGTCTCTATAGGCTCATTTGTGCTGAAGAAGAGCTGCAGAAATACAAAACCGAACACGCCCAAGTAAGCTTGAGTCAGCTTACACACAATCATCCTTTCTGCAAGCTTTTCAATTCAACTAATACCAAAACTCATATTTCCCTGTTCAAAATTCCAGGTCTGATTTCCTAAGAAACCTGAGAAGATGTGTGGCCAAAGTATTAAAAACAATAATATTTTAATAAGACAATACATCTAATGAAGGTAAGATTTGCTTTCAGATGTTTTGTAATTTGATTCATAAATACATCACATTCCCAACTATTTACTTTGTATTATTATTTTTTAGTCTTTTAGGTTTGTTTAAGAAATCTGTGTTATGTGCCATGGTAGCTATTTTATAACCATGGTTACATAATATGTGTAATATTGATACAAAAAGGATTATTGAGAAGCTTTTCCTATAATGATGGTTTAGATTTAGGGGTTTGATAAAATGAATGTTTCTGTATTTTTGGATGCGTGTAAATGAATGAATGCATCTCTCACCAACTCAATGGGACAACTAAGACTTTGTCGTCGTGTCCCATAGGCCAACACACAATCCGTGAATTCTATTTTCAGTCATAATTGCTTCTCTTTTTTTTTTTTGGTTTAATAATTGCTTCTCTTTAATGCTCAAATGTGTATATATATATATATATATATATATTATAAAATATGTGTCCTAGACTTCCTATATATATGAAGATGAACTTAAAGCTTTTTTTTAACACAAATTTTTTGAAATGTAAAAAAATGACCTTCTAACTAAATTGAATAGTAATTGTATGTTTGTTCTTTTATAATTTTCCCAAGCCAACCCAAAGTTAGACTTAGATTGTTTTAGATCAAAAAATTAAAAATTAAAAAGTTCAAACAGAAATTAAACACATTCAATGCAGTAATTAAACTAGATATAATATTTTCAAATCTGTCAAAGGTTTAACACAAGTGGGAATTTTTTTTTTTTTTTTTGGTAACACAAGTGGGAACTTAAATTATCATTTTTGGACAAAAGGTCATTTTTAATAAATTTTCAGCTCCGGAATTTAGGTTTAAGTAAAGGCAGAAAGGGACCTTGTGACTGATTAATAGATATTGTTTTACTTTTTTTAACAATCAAATTCGAAACATTACACGCAGCCAGACGACATCCGACATCCGAGACTCCGACACGTGGCAACGCGTAATTGGATGAATTTCTGGTGATGAAGGGTACGATGCAGCCAAGAACCAAATTTCNTACATAATATGTGTAATATTGATACAAAAAGGATTATTGAGAAGCTTTTCCTATAATGATGGTTTAGATTTAGGGGTTTGATAAAATGAATGTTTATGTATTTTTGGATCCGTGTAAATGAATGAATGCAATCTCTCACCAACTCAGTGGGACAACTAAGACTTGTCGTCGTGTCCCATAGGCCAACACACAATCCGTGAATTCTATTTTCAGTCATAATTGCTTCTCTTTTTTTTTTGGTTTAATAATTGCTTCTCTTTAATGCTCAAATGTGTATATATATATATATATATTTTTTTTTTTTTTTTTAATAAAATATGTGTCCTAGAGTTCCTATATACTATATGAAGATGAACTTAAATATTTTTTTTAACACAATTTTTGAAATGAACGGAAAGCGTATAAATTGAAACGATTCTAACTAAATTGAATAGTAATTGTATGTTTGTTCTTTTATAATTTTCCCAAGCCAACCCAAAGTTAGACTTAGATTGTTTTAAATCAAAAAATTAAAAATTTAAAAGTTCAAACATAAATTAAACACATTCAATGCAGTAATTAAACTAGATATAAACAAGTGGGAATTATTATTATTATTATTTTGGTAACACAAGTGGGGGAACTTAAATTATCATTTTTGGACAAAAGGTCATTTTTTATAAATTTTCAGCTCCAGAATTTAGGTTTAGTAAAGGCAGAAAGGGACCTTGTGACTGATTAATTGGTACTACTATTATTTTACTACTTTTATTAACAATCAAATTCGAAACATTACACGCAGCCAGACGACATCCGACATCCGAGACTCCGACACGTGGCAACGCGTAATTGGATGAATTTCTGGCGATGAAGGGTACGATGCAGCCAAGAACCAAATTTCCCACAATTATTATTCAGAAAAATCTCAAAGTGAAGGGGAAAAAAAGATCTCACGTGCGGAAACAAACTGTGGCCTTTTTGTCTGATCATCTCTCTCTCTCTCTCTCTCTCAAGTCTCAATTGTTCTTTGCATCACAACTTCCTCTTTCCTTACTTCTTTTTTTCTTACAAAAATTTCAATTTTTTTATTCTCTCTACGAGGAAGTGGAGTAAGTAAACATTGGGCTACGTGGGTCTGCTAGTACTGGCGTCACTGTGTTCAAAGAATCGTAAATCAATTCACAAGAATTTGATTTTGTACAGATGTGACGACGTTCTGTTATCTCTCTTTTCCTTTTTGATTCTTGCAATGCAAAAGTACGAGTTTTTTTACCCGAGAAAATTTTGAAAGCCAGGTCCTAAAAGCTAAAGCTAAAGCTAAAGTAGTGGATTTTAAGTCTCGGTTTTTGGAGCCTCGTTTCTGGATTTCGTTTTTCTCGTTGGCACCTTTATTAGCCGAGGATATTATACAGTAAATCATTGCCGACAAAACCCCCAGAAAAAGTCGTAGATTTCGATAGGGGATTTCAAAAATTTGAACTTGTTTTTAAAGCTTCGACCTCTTTCTCCGGATTTTCAAAATGGGTCTGTGTTATTCAGTCGATAAAACCACCGGGAAGGAACCAGGAGAAACAAGCACCACCGCCTCTGCGGCGGAGGAGAGACCAGGCTCCGGACGGTGGCGACGGCCGAGAGATTTAAAGGGCGGTGGCGAAATAGAAGGGATTCAACAGGTTTTGGGTCGGTTGATTTCGAATGGTTCAAGTAAAATTGCATGTCTTTACACACAGCAAGGCAAGAAAGGAACCAATCAAGACGCTATGCTCGTTTTTGAGGTTCGTTTCTTAAAAATCTTCACATCTCATCTCTTCACTCAGTTTTTTGCAACCCATTTATTCGGATTTGATCGCTACTCGAAAGACCAAATTAGGGTATTGTGTCTCATTCGATCAGTTTCAGGGATTTTGGTGAACAAATGTTGATCAGTGTTTGAGTAAAGCTACCTGATTTCTTGCACATGTGTCACTTGTTGCAGATCAAAAGAAGGATCTTCATAACTTGATTGCATTATTCTTTTGTTGCTAGTGCTTAGGGAGTGAGAGAAACTTGGAATGACGCATGTCTATATCAATTTTTGTTTTTGGGACCATCACAGAGCTTAGAGCTTTGAAAATGAGGTGGCTTTGTTTTGCCATTTGTGTTGTTCTTGTGCTGTCTTGAGTCTTTGACCTGTTCCCACATAGTATTAGTTTGAGATATAAAGACAATATATATATATCTTATGAAAACTAATATAATTTCAGAGCTTTTGTTCGAGAGACGATACAGTGTTTTGTGGTGTATTCGATGGACACGGACCATTTGGTCATATGGTCGCGAAGAAAGTCCGAGATACATTGCCCTTCACACTCTCAACTCAACTGAAATTGACCTCAGAGTCAGAACAAATCGGCTTTGTGAATGAGAATAGTTTTCAGAACAAATGTACAGAGGAGGAAGAGGAAGCGCAGAGAAGCGAGTCTGTTGCTACAATGGATGAGCAATGGTGTGAGTTAAATCCAAATGAGAACAACGATGAACTTCCGGAGATGTATCTGCCTCTTAAACACGCGTTGCTCAAGTCTTGTCAGCAGATAGATAAAGAGCTGAAAATGCATCCAACTATTGATTGTTTCTGCAGCGGAACAACTTCAGTCACTTTGATCAAGCAGGTAATTGCTTTCGTATATGGTTTTAATTTTCGCCATCGCTTGGATAATGATTCCTATTACTATCAGGGTGAGGATCTGGTGGTTGGAAACATTGGTGACTCGAGAGCTGTTCTTGCAACAAGAGACGAAGACAATGCTTTGGTCGCTGAACAATTAACCGTGGACTTAAAACCCGATTTGCCAAGTATGTCATCACAACTTGATCTTAAACTCTCTTGAGGAAAAGTTTTGATTTTCTTACTTTCTCTCTCTATAATATGTACTTTCAGGTGAATCAGCGAGGATCCAGAAATGTAAAGGAAGAGTCTTTGCATTGCAAGACGAACCTGAGGTAGCTCGTGTTTGGTTACCAAACAGCGATTCACCTGGTTTAGCAATGGCTCGAGCTTTTGGCGACTTTTGTCTCAAAGATTACGGTTTAATCTCAGTCCCAGATATCAACTACCGCCGCCTAACAGAACGAGATCAGTTCATTATTCTTGCTAGCGACGGGGTAAATCCCATACCTTCCCTTGCTTGCCACTAAATTGCAATTTTTTTCCCAAATCTTTTAGAGCTAAGAAAATGTTTGTTTCTGAATTGTATTAAGGTATGGGATGTGTTGTCGAACAAAGAAGCTGTAGACATTGTTGCTTCAGCTCCTAGTCGAAGTACAGCGGCTCGAGCTCTAGTGGACACGGCGGTTCGATCATGGAGAATCAAGTATCCAACTTCCAAAAACGACGACTGTACTGTGGTTTGCCTCTTTCTACAAGATTTATCAGTAGCCATGGAAGTTTTAAGCAGTGTAGTGAATAATGGTTCACACAAAGAAGAAGACTCCATAGAGAGTGTCGGTATCAGTAACAAGGAGGAGGACGAGATTGTCCCAGTTAAAGACGAAAGTACCCCTAAGAGTTGCGAGATTGAGAGGAAGATGATGACAATGACACTTGCCGAATGTATTTCGGTTGCACAGGATGATGAAGAGTGGTCGGCTTTGGAAGGATTGACCAGGGTTAATAGTTTACTGAGCATTCCAAGGTTCTTCTCTGGTGACCTTAGATCAACTAGTTGGAGAAAATGGTTGTGACTTTTTTCTTTTTTTTTTTGTTTATTTGAAAGCGATGTAATTTTTTTTTTTTTTTTCCAATTAATCTTTCAGACATGTGAAATTGTTTACAGATATAATTCACTACAAGACAAAACGATTTAGATTTAACAGTTCTTTTGTGTGTGTGGGTGTGTGTGGTCAATGTTTTATTTTTAACTAATTTTTTGTAAAAAAAAAAGGTGCTGCAAAAACAAATAAAACGCGTTTGGAAAGTGCCTTAATCGTATCGTTTTTTTATTCTTATTATTTTAACAAATATTGGGAATATTGAGGTGGTTGGATATTTGGGTACTGGCAGGGACCCACTTGTCCTCATTGTTTGTTCCACATAATGATGAAAGAAGAAGGTTGCTTCGATTACAAAACAGAGCTTAACGGTAACTTAAGTTTACATGATTAGAAAGATTTAATGAGTACCTTTGTATTGGTAATTTGAAATTATATTGTACTTATCTGGAGATGAACTTTTAAGTATTTTGTAAAACAGAGACATACGAACCGTTAAATTGACTTGGAAGGGAAGGAAAATTGGTTGAAAGCGAATGAAACCAACTTTTCTTGGTGTCACTCGTGTTCCTATTGGCACACTTCCCACACACTATTTTTTTTTTCTTGCAGAGATAATGATTAATCTTGTCTCATAAGGAAGCTACTTTAATCAATTTCTTCTTTCTCAAAAAAATCCACTTAAATATCAAACCTCAAGAACTCATGTCTCTTGAGGAACAATGGTGGCCGCAACAACCACCATAAGCGCTACTTGGCGGTTGCTCTTGATCTGTGTCGCTTACTCGTTCACTGTTTTCTCAATGGTTTCATCAGTCACTGACCCTCGTGATGGTATTCGATGGATTCTTGTTTTACCCTAGCATTGAATTCGATCCATGGAAATGATTGTAACGCGTCTTTGAATATTTTTGTTTGGTTGGGTTTGTTAGCGGCGGCTCTTCGTTCTTTGATGGACCAATGGGACAATACGCCGCCTAGCTGGGGAGGCTCTGATGATCCTTGTGGAACTCCTTGGGAAGGTGTCTCCTGCAACAACTCCAGAATCACCGCCTTGTGAGTGTTGCTCTGAATCACATTTAGACTCACTTTGTTTTGGTAACGTACTGAGCAAGCAACTCTTTTTTTTTTTTGTGTTCAGGGGCTTGTCAACAATGGGTCTCAAAGGAAGGCTTAGTGGGGACATTGGAGAACTAGCTGAACTAAGATCCTTGTCAGTCGCTTTCTTTCATCTGTAAATGCAAGATCAGAGGAACGTCTTCTTCTGATATCTGAAACTGGCAATTGTTTTTGTCTTTGTTCCAGGGATCTTTCGTTTAATCCAGGACTCACGGGTTCGCTTACTTCCCGGTTAGGAGACCTGCAAAAGCTCAACATTCTGTAAGAAAGCTATCTTTCTTCTTTCTCTTCCTTTTTGTGTATCAATCTAACAAGCTGTCGTATTGGGTTTTTCAGTATACTTGCTGGCTGTGGCTTCACAGGTAGCATCCCAAATGAGATTGGTTATCTCAAGGATCTATCTTTCCTGTAAGAAAATAATGTCTGGATTTTGCAATGTTTGAATCTTATCATCCCTAATCGATCACCATGTCTGATGGGCCTCAGGGCCACTTTGGTTCCATCATTATCTTTTCAGGGCCTTGAACTCGAATAACTTCACGGGTAAGATTCCTGCGTCTCTAGGAAACCTCACCAAAGTCTATTGGCTGGATCTCGCGGATAATCAGCTGACAGGACCCATTCCAATTTCATCAGGCTCGAGTCCTGGTCTTGATCTTCTTTTAAAAGCCAAACACTTGTGAGTATATTTGTGTTTCTCTATCCTGTCCGTGTAATGTGTCTTGAGCCAATGAACCGTTAAAAATTGCAACAGTCACTTCAACAAGAATCAGCTCTCAGGCACCATTCCACCAAAACTTTTCAGCTCTGAGATGATATTGATCCATGTGTAAGAAGTCAAATTAATCATCATGCTAAACTTCTTTCAAGCTTTAAGGTTACTGATCATCACAGCTGATTGGTTTCAATTGTCAGATTATTCGATGGAAATCAATTCACAGGGAGCATACCCTCCACTTTGGGACTCGTTCAGACACTAGAGGTTCTGTGAGTAACACACCATCTCTATGTCTTTAGCTTCATATTTATTCTCTCAAAAAAGATTAACTCTCTTGGATTTGCATCAGTCGGCTTGACAGAAACACACTGACCCGAAAAGTTCCAGAGAATCTCAGTAATCTCACAAACATCATTGAACTGTGAGTGTAAACAATACTTGTAATATTTACAGATCGATCATTTTTGGGCATCGCCAATCGCTAATGACTGAATACATCATCTTCTTACTTGTGGTTTCTCTCAGGAACTTAGCCCACAACAAGCTTGTAGGATCTTTACCAGATTTATCAGACATGAAATCGCTCAACTATGTGTAAATTTCCCAGCACTAGAAAAATCGCTGCCTTTGTCTACACTTGTGTGTTTGTATGTTTTGACAAAAATTGTGATATCTGTTACAGAGACCTCAGCAATAACTCCTTTGATCCATCAGAGTCTCCTCTCTGGTTCTCAACCTTACCTTCACTAACCACACTGTAAGTGCTGCTCTGCTACAGTTTACACGCCACCAAACCAGAAATCTTTTCTCATCTGTAAATATATTCTTCTTCTTCTTCTTCTTCTTCTTGGATAAAGGGTGATGGAATATGGAGCTCTTCAAGGACCACTGCCTAATAAGCTCTTTGGGTACCCACAGCTTCAACAAGTGTAAGTTTTCAGCTTTTACTCTCCACGGAAGTTGACAACAGCTTTAAATATATCATCTACCTGCTGATTTGGATTTGCACAGGAAACTGAGGAAGAATGCATTCAATGGAACACTGAGCTTGGGAGACACAGTAGGTCCACAGCTCCAAATCGTTGATCTGCAAGATAATGACATTTCCTCTGTAACACTGAGCTCTGGATATACCAATACATTAATGTGAATATCTTGTTTAACTACCAGTAATTAATACATCAAACAGTTTTTAGCAACTTATTAAAGAAGCTCTCTTGCTGTGTTGTAGACTCGTAGGAAACCCTGTATGCACAACAGCTCTCTCGAACACAAACTACTGCCAGATTCAGCAGCAACAAGCCAAACGAATATACTCGACCAGTCTTGCTAACTGTGCAGGAAAATCTTGTCCGTTAGACCAAAAGGTCAGCCCTCAGAGCTGTGAATGCGCCTACCCTTATGAAGGCACACTCTACTTCCGAGGGCCAATGTTCAGAGACCTGTCCAACGTGAACACATACCATTCACTGGAGATGAGCTTGTGGGTGAAGCTAGGACTCACTCCAGGCTCGGTCTCTCTACAAAACCCTTTCTTCAACAATGATGATTATCTCCAGATACAGTTGGAACTTTTCCCACCTACGGGCAAGTATTTCAACAGAAGTGAAGTACAGAGAATTGGATTTGACTTGAGTAACCAAACATACAAACCTCCTCCCTTGTTTGGACCATACTATTTCATTGCATCTCCCTACACTTTCCCAGGTAGCATATAAAGCTTATACACCTGTATTTGAAATCAAAGAGCTTGGGCTCTAACGATCTGAAAACTTCTTGCAGCTCAAGGTAACGGACATTCATTAAGCTCTCGGATGGTCACTGGGATAATAACTGGTTGCAGCGCTTTGGTCTTGTGCCTTGTTGCGCTAGGAATATACGCGTTTTGGCAGAAGAGACGCGCAGAGCAAGCTATTGGTTTGAGTAGACCGTTTGGTAAGTCCAATGTATACATTATAAAAGAAGGAACTTTACATTCACTGTAAACTTGAAAATTGAAGTATTACGTTTTACAAATAATCCTTTTGAACAATCAGTGATTTTCTCTCAGTTTCATGGGCATCGAGTGGAAAAGACAGCGGTGGTGCACCGCAGCTGAAAGGGGCACGATGGTTCTCCTATGAAGAACTGAAGAAGATCACGAACAACTTCTCCATGAGCAGCGAGTTGGGTTATGGAGGATATGGAAAGGTGTGTTTCTCAGAAAGTTGAGAAAAATCATTGCTTGAAGAAACTAGGCTTTCACTTATAAGCTTTGGCAAATAAAAAACGACCTCCTCATCTCTTTAATATCATCCATAGGTGTATAAAGGAATGCTTCCAGATGGGCAGATGGTGGCGATCAAAAGAGCACAACAAGGATCAACACAAGGCGGTCTCGAGTTCAAAACAGAGATTGAGTTGCTCTCTCGGGTTCATCACAAGAACCTCGTTGGGCTTGTCGGGTTTTGCTTCGAACAAGGCGAGCAGATTCTGGTCTACGAGTTCATGTCCAACGGATCACTAAAAGATAGCTTAACAGGTACTCCAAAATCTGTTTTTTTTTATTAAAAAAAAAGCTGTTCAATCAATCACAATTTAGTTACTGAAACAGCATCTGTGATCACAAAACACAAAACTTGACGATAAGCCCTTACGCATTGTTGTTAGGGAGATCTGGTACTGCGCTCGACTGGAAGCGGAGACTGCGAGTGGCTCTAGGGTCGGCAAGAGGACTAGCATACCTCCACGAGCTAGCGGATCCTCCGATCATCCACAGGGACGTGAAATCAACAAACATTCTCTTGGATGAGAATCTCATGGCCAAGGTTGCTGATTTTGGCTTGTCCAAGCTGGTTTCGGACTGCACCAAAGGCCATGTTTCAACTCAAGTCAAAGGCACATTGGTACGATATAATGCAATAATCAATGAATAGTGATTTGATTTGACTTAAGTATGAGAACTATGATAAAGTGAATTATGATTTGAATGGAGAAATAGATCGTCGATGGCAGGGATATTTGGATCCAGAATACTACACAACGCAGAAACTTACAGAGAAGAGCGATGTGTACAGCTTCGGCGTTGTAATGCTAGAATTGATCACCGCGAAACAGCCGATCGAGAAAGGCAAGTACATTGTTCGAGAAATCAAGCTTGCAATGAACAAGAGCGACGAGGAATTCTACGGGCTGAGAGATAAGATGGATCGGTCGCTGAGAGACGCCGGACCTCTGCCGGAGCTCGGCCGATATCTGGAATTAGCCCTAAAATGCGTTAATGAGACAGCGGCTGAGAGGCCTACGATGAGCGAAGTGGTGAAGGAGATCGAGATTATCATCCAGAACGGTGGAGCGAGCACTAGCTCTTCCGCATCTGCCTCGTCTTCCGCCACAGATTTTGGAGCCATAAAAGGCGGAGATAAGGTTTTGTACGGAGAAAATTTGAGGAAGAAAGAAGCACGAGAAGGTGACGGAGGCGGAGCATTTGATTATAGCGGTGGCTTCTCTGTTCCGACGAGAATTGAGCCCAAGTAACAAAGTAATGAAATATATGACATATCTATCTCTTGGGCCTCTTCTTTAATTAAAAAATCAAGAGTTTATTAGATCTTTTGTGCTTATTGCATTAATGGAGCCGAGTTATCAGGCTTGTTAGTATTGTATTCACTAATTTTCCTTTGTTTTACTAAATCCAACCAAAATCAGATGGGATACTGAAATTACCAACGTAAGCTTGAACAAAAGCCTAATGGTTTAAGTGATCTAGGCATTTTGTCCGCTTAGTTTTTCAAAAAAAAATGGTTTCTCTCTCGTTTATCACTCTATTGATTTAGAAAAGTTTGAACATTTTTTATGATATTACAATTTCTCTAAATTAATCCAATCCAAAAATAAGAAAAGGAAAATTATCTAACTTTTTTCGGTTTGGTATCAAAACTCAAAATCATTTAAATTTTAAACGGTGTCCTGTGTGGTGGATTCCTCCCTGTTATTCAATTTTGTAAATGGCTATTCAGTTTTTTTGGTTGCAGATCTTAATATCTATAGAGCAGTTGGGCCAAATTAGTTATATTGAGTTTAAAACTTGTAGGCCCATTAAAGCCCAAAACGGAATCTACCTGAGAAGTCAGAGGGACAGTGGGGACGCGGATTCCTATAAAACGCAAAATGCGTCCTCATAAAGGAAGAAGAAGTCTATCTCACGAGTTAAGCGAATTTTCATTTACTCACTTTCGTGAATCTGTGAGAACAAAGACAGAAGAAGAAGAAGAAGAAGACGAACACGAAGAAGAGCAAGTAACATTGATAGAAACCCTAGGTTTTTAATTCGGCGAGGCGTAATGTCGGAGCTGCAGATTTCGCCGGCGATTCACGACCCGCAAGGGCAAGAGAAGCAGCAGCAGGCCGCCGGAGTCGGGATTTTGCTTCAGATCATGATGCTTGTCCTCTCTTTTGTACTCGGTCATGTCCTTCGCCGCCATAAGTTCTATTATCTACCCGAAGCTAGTGCTTCCCTTCTCATCGGTTTGTTTTCCCGTCTTCTTACTCTTTTGCATTGCGATCGTCCTCCTCGATTTTTTTTTCCCTTTTCTATCAAGGTTTTTGTTTGATTCCTTGTGAAATTGTGGAAATTAGGGTTGATCGTTGGTGGTTTAGCGAACATCTCAAACACGGAGACTAGCATAAGGTTCGTTGAAGCTCTTATCATTTTTTAGTATATTCGCATTTTTTTATTGCTATTTTTCTGTCCCTTCTCGACTGACCTGGAAACTCATAGGAGTGTAACTATTCACATATACATATTTTTGTATATGTATGCAAGTATTGTCCACTGCTAATCATTACTTTATTTTTTTCAATTTACCTGACAGGACCTGGTTCAATTTCCACGACGAGTTCTTCTTTCTGTTTCTGCTCCCACCCATCATATTATATCCTTAATCGAGTTTGCATCTGCGAGTGTTCTTGCCTTTTGTTTACATACGTGACTATGTGACATAATCTTTTCATGATTCGTGATTCTCAATTTGGCAACGAAATATGTTTTTAATTTCCTTGACGTACTTGTCTGCACCCAGTCAGGATTCAGTCTACAACCCGTAAGTGCAGAGAGCTCTGATGTCTTTATTGGTTTTCTTGTTTTACCATCAGAATCGCTTCCTTGCTTTTGAATTATTGACGATGCTTACGTTGTTGTTGGGTTTTATGCAGAAACCTTTCTTTTCAAACTTTGGAGCCATTGTCACTTTTTCCGTACTTGGAACTTTTGTAGCTTCCATTGTTACTGGCGTGCTAGTGTAAGTATCTCTGTCCTGTGAATGGCTTCTCTTTGTTGACGGAAACGGTCCTCTTTCCGTTATTCATAAGTTCTTTTTCTATTGAAGGTACCTTGGCGGCGTGATGTTTCTCATGTACAGACTTCCATTCGTTGAGTGTCTCATGTTTGGCTCTCTTATCTCAGCCACTGATCCTGTCACTGTCTTGTCTATATTTCAGGTACTTTCTTTTACTGCTTGACTGGGAGATTATCAATTTTCTGGACAGTAGATTTCTAGCATTTCCTTATTATTGTATTGTTTTGCAGGAACTTGGCTCGGATGTAAATTTGTATGCCCTGGTGTTTGGAGAATCAGTTTTGAATGATGCTGTTAGTAGTTTTTGAGTAGTGATTTCTGATTCCTTATATTAGGATGAAAAATATCACATTACTTATCAGGTTTTTCTCTTTTTATGTTGCTTTCGGCAGATGGCCATATCTCTCTACAGGTATGTAAGCTGATTCAAAATATGCTGTGAAAGACGATAGTCAAATGTTTAGATATTTTAACAAGGCTATAATTTGGGATGAAGGACAATGTCCTTGGTGAGAAGTCACTCATCTGGACAGAATTTCTTTATGGTGATAGTCAGGTTTCTCGAAACCTTTGTCGGTTCAATGTCTGCAGGTGTGCTTTTATCATATGCCTACCATTCTCTCTGTCTCTATACTTGATGCATGTTTTGTCTCCTTCGACTTTAAATGGCATGGTAACAACGCTTGAGTTTGAGAATGCTTCTAAATAACTTGCAAGTTACGAACAAGTTAGAGCAACCTAAGAATAATAACATATGAATATCAAACTAAATTTGACCATTCAAGCATCTCAACGTTTTCCTATATCATTACACATATTCAGAAATGGGTGCTCTATGTTTTAAAGAGACAAATGTGTGCTTTTGCAGGGGTTGGAGTTGGATTTACTTCTGCTCTCATATCCTTTTTTGGTTTTAGTTTATTATGAAACATTTTTAGTTCATTCCATACTCATAAACGAGTTGTTAGCCTTAATGCAAAGCACCTCTTCAAGTATGCAGGGCTGGATGTTGACAAGTGAGTGACCATAGTTCTTTGTCTAATTTTTTTTTGATTTGGGGTTCTGATTGTCAGCTTTAAAATGTCTTCTTTTAGTCTGCAGAACTTGGAGTGCTGCCTCTTTGTGCTTTTCCCATATTTCTCGTAAGTAATTATTGGGACTTCTCTCTCCTAATTAGCTGTATGTCTTCTTTAACTATATCGTTATATTAATTGTACTGTTTGTTAACTTTGTTTTCCTTGTGCTAGATACATGCTTGCTGAGGGTCTCAGTCTATCTGGCATTGTATCGATTCTATTTACTGGGATTGTGAGTTTTCTTTCGATTACATGAATTCTGTGTGATGTGATTCTCAGCCAAAAGCTAAAGTAGTATATTGGAAACTGCCTGTGCCTTTCAGGTCATGAAGCATTATACCTACTCAAACTTGTCTGCAAATTCTCAGCGATTTGTGTCTGCATTTTTTCATCTGATATCTTCCCTGGCAGAGACATTTGTGTATGCATTTGATTCTTATACTCTCATGCATTTTGATGGTAGATTTCCGTAATATACGTCAATGACCTGACCTTATAATATCAAATGAACAAAACTGCAGGTTCATCTACATGGGTTTTGATATTGCCATGGAAAAGCATAGTTGGTCACACGTGGGATTCATCTGTTTCTCTATTGTATCCTCTTACTGGTTTCGAATTCAGCTATTTCATTAGTTTATATAAACTGCCTTTGTTCCTTAACTTTCTTTTATCCTTCGTGTCAAACCTCAGCTGTTTATTGTAATTGCGAGGTAGGCTTTTTTGTTTCACTTCAGGATCTTTCCACGTCATGTTTGTGTGTATAAATAGATACATTAATATCCAAGTTGCAATTTTTATGTGTCTCAAAGTGTTACTCATTGGCATATTTAGTCTCACGCAGGGCAGCTAATGTGTTTGGTTGTGGATATTTGGTCAACCTGGCACGACCTGCTCATAGGAAAATACCGATGACGCATCAAAAAGCACTTTGGTACAGTGGTAAGATACGGCTTTTTGTTTACATATTTAGCTATTGTTTTAGAATCTCTGTAAGAAGTAACAAGAGATGTGGATTCGTAGGACTTCGAGGCGCTATGGCTTTTGCTCTTGCTCTGCAATCTGTTCACGATCTCCCAGAAGGACATGGTCAAACGATCTTCACAGCAACGACAGCCATTGTTGTTCTGACGGCAAGCCATCTTTCTTTAGGATCTAACAATTTGCTTAAAACTGATCCCCTCGATCAAAGGGTTTCCTGTTGGGGATTGCTGAGCCAAATTATTTTGCCTTCTTTGATGCTACTGGAACTGATTACAGGTGTTGCTAATTGGAGGATCCACTGGTACAATGCTTGAAGCCCTAGAGGTTGTAGGCGATAGCCGTGATGCATCCCTTGGTGATGTAAGTCGATTTGGTCATTTACAAAGAATCCTCAATGTAATAAAGTTAATCTTGGTCTCTCGATGCAGAAAAACGACATGGTTTATATGCCCTTTATTTTGTTGGTCAGGGCTTTGAGGTGGTGAACAATCGTTACATGACAAGTTATGATGATGAAGATTCACCATCAGGAAGTGGATTCAGGACAAAACTAAGAGAGTTCCATAAGAGGTAAATTAGTAATTAACCTACACTCACAAAATCATTTCCGCTTACAAGTTTCCCTATTAGAAGACAAAAAAAAAAAAAAAAAAATAATAATCTTTGTTTTTATTTTTGGTGTTACGTAGCGCGGCGTCGTTCACAGAATTAGACAGGAATTACCTAACACCGTTCTTCACAAGTAGTAACGGGGATTATGACGATGAGGGTAACACTGAGCAACACCATGGTAACAACATATTAATTCATAATCAAGAATGTCCACATTTATGTGCTTTATGGTTTCCCTGCACCCATGAAATTTAAAACCGTTTACAATTTTGGTGTTAATTTTTTTTTGGCAGAAGAGCGAATTCCTTTTACTAGAAGAGGGAATTTTAACAACCGCGGCTAAATTTAGTGAAGCAGCCGGTCGTGTACATAAAACAAGTTGGATCGGTCCGAGGAACTATGGGGAGTAGTAGTAGTTGTAGTCATACTCTGTGTTCTTGCTCTGAACCTTGGTGGATATTATTGTTTGGCTAATTACATTCACACACACACCCCACAAAAAAAAAAAAAAAAACTTCCATGGCCATGGATGGTTTTACTTTGTCAATCCAACGAATCTTTTTCTATAGGTTTCGTTTTGAACTGTGTCAAATTACTATAATTCCTTTTGTCCTGTATTCATTCGTCACCAAGATGAGTTTTTGTATTAAATAGAGAACGTCACGGCACGCCAAAAGTGTGGACCTTGTTTTTTTAGCTGAAACCAAGCAAGTAACCAAAAACTCTTCTAATCTCTCCATCTCTCCCTCATAAATATCTCCTCATCTCTCTCTCTCTCTCTCTCTCTCTCTCTTCTCCTTCTCCTTCTTCTTTCATGGCTGTTACTGGCTGAGCAATCACAATCTTAATTCTTTCTTCTCTCTGGTTTTCGCGGAAGTTTGGGGGCGTTACACGATGAGTCTGGTGGTTGGTCAGTCGCTGGGTTTAACTCTAATCTGTGATGGTGTTTCGTTACGCAATTCGAGAAGAAATGGCGGTAAATCTAAGTTTTTGTTGGTGAATCGGAGGAGATTAGCGCGTGCTGCTCTGGTTCAGGCTAGGCCCAGGGAGGATGGAGCTGCGGCGAGTCCTTCACCACCATCGAGGGCGACTACGGCGCCGGTTGTTCAATACCGCCGGGCTGATCTCGCGGATGATCTTCAAGCCGAGGCGCGAGCTTTGGGTCGTGCTGTTGATGCTTCTGTTTATTCTCCGGAGCTCATCGCCAGGAAACACGGCTCTCAGCCCCTCAAGGTTAGCTACTTCGTCGGTTTTAGGAGTTTGAATTTTGTTGTAAAATTCTGAATTTTAAACCAAAAGGAAAAAAGAGGTGAAACTGAGAGATGATGCATCGCAATTTCGGGATTAGGCTTTGCGGAGAAGTGTGGAGATATTGGCAGCTTTGGGTGGTTTCGCGCTGAAACTGGGGATTGATCAGAGGCAAGGCAAGCTTGAGCAGAAGATGAAGAAGAGAGCAGGTGAGCTCCGGCGGATTTTCACTCGTCTCGGACCTACTTTTGTTAAATTAGGTCAAGGTCTATCCACCCGACCCGACCTCTGTCCACCGGATTACCTTGAAGAACTTGCCGAGCTTCAGGTTCACCTCTTTCCGCTCTTGATTTACTCGATATATAATGTATATATAAGGTAGATAAATTTTTGCTTGAAATAGGTAACAAGAGAACATCTCTAACTTTGTATGTTTCTCTGTGTTTTGAGTGCCTAAGTAGGATGCTTTGCCAACCTTCCCTGATGCAGAGGCCTTTGCTTGCATTGAGAGAGAGTTGGATTTGTCTCTAGAATCCATTTTCTCGTCTGTATCCCCTGAGCCAATCGCGGCAGCTAGTCTTGGCCAGGTTTACAAAGCCCATCTGAGGTATTCGGGTCAGGTTGTTGCTGTCAAAGTCCAACGCCCTGGAATCGAAGAAGCCATTGGTCTTGACTTCTACCTTATTAGAGGAGTTGGGAAACTAATTAACAAGTACGTAGACTTCATCACTACCGATGTCCTTACCCTTATCGATGAGTTTGCCTGCAGAGTTTATCAGGAGCTAAACTACGTCCAGGAGGCCCAAAATGCTAGGAGGTTTAAGAAACTGTATGCTGATAAAGCAGATGTTCTTGTACCTGATATATTCTGGGATTACACGAGCCGCAAGGTACTAACAATGGAATGGGTCGAGGGAACTAAACTGAACGAGCAAGTTGCAATTGAGAGTCAGGGTTTGAAGGTTCTGGACCTTGTGAATACAGGAATCCAGTGTAGCCTAAGGCAACTCTTAGAGTATGGGTTTTTCCATGCTGACCCTCATCCTGGTAATCTCTTGGCAACACCTGATGGAAAACTTGCCTTTTTAGACTTTGGCATGATGAGAGAGACACCAGAGGAAGCTAGATTTGCTATCATAGGCCATGTTGTTCATTTGGTCAACCGAGATTATGAAGCCATGGCCCGAGAATACTATGCTTTGAAGTTCTTGTCGCCTGATGTAGATGTTACTCCCATCGTACCAGCTCTCAGAGACTTCTTTGACGATGCACTTAATTATACAGTTAGCGAGCTCAATTTCAAAACACTGGTTGATGGACTAGGTGCTGTCTTCTAACAATATCCGTTTAATGTCCCGGCCTACTATGCTTTGATTCTGAGGTCGCTTACTGTGCTTGAAGGTTTGGCACTTTACGCAGATCCTAATTTCAAAGTGTTAGCTGCATCATACCCGTATTTTGCCAAAAGGCTTCTCACTGATCCAAACCCGTATCTGAGAGATGCCCTTATTGAGCTTCTGTTCAAAGATGGAAAGTTTAGGTGGAATAGACTCGAGAACCTTCTACAACAGGGAAGTAAAGATAGGGATTTCTCGGCAAAAGATGCTCTACAGCCTGTCCTGAAGCTGCTGCTGGATGCAAACGGCGAAGAACTTCGACTGTTAGTAATTAAAGAAGCAGTAAGAGTCAGTGAAGCAATTGCTCTGGGCACTGTCGTTGATACATACAACTCCATGCCTGAGTTTTTGAGATCTCTTGTCTTCAATGGAAATGGGAATGGCCCTCTTACAATGAGTGCCACGGAACTCGAAAACACGCTTGAGCTTCGGGACCAGGTCTCAAGAATCTGGAGCCTTCTTCAGTCTTCAGAAAGCTTCGACCCAGCGATTTTGCAGCCAATAGTACAGGTAATAAAATCATTGACATTGTGCATTAACCTATAATGTACTTGATTTATGTGCTGAAGTCTTATTTGATTTGTTAATCAAGCAGGTGTTACAACAGCCGGAAGCACGAAGACTTGGAGGACGTGTTGCGGGAGGTGTAGGCGAACGTCTTGCAGCTCGGTTTCTGCAACAGCTCCTCCGAGCCACAACACCATCTTCGTCACCAGTCCCATAGGTCCTCTTTTGTCTTGTCAATGAAATGGTAAATTGTATATTAAGGCGAGGCACTCTCGCAAACCACAGAATTGCTTCATGTTATAGTAATAGTATCATTCTTTCTCTTTGTATTTAACTTGTGAAAAAAAAAAAAAAAAAAAAGAGTCCAAAGTATAACCGATGTGAAATGTCCCAAAAAATCATAAGAGCTTGTTGTACTCAGCCGTAATGTTCCATTTTTTGTACATTACAAGACAAAATATCCCTATCACATAACTTCACCGCTCATACAATAAACCAAACAAAAAGTTGTTTTAAAGGTTGTTTAAACTACATCCTTCCATTAAAGTCCTAGTCCGACCTTCAAACTCTACTTCCTGCCTGCACAAATCAGTCAACAACTTTAGTTTTATGGAAATTGTTATCAAGTTATTTAAGAGAGAGTTTTGAGACATTGTTACCTCTACTTTTTCTTTTACCGCTGTTTCGCAACTTACTAGCTTCTGAAACGTTATCCTCTTGTTTCTTGTTTATTTCAACATCATTCTCTTCATCGTTCCTATCTGACTCATTGTTTGCTTCATCATATACCCTAATGATATACACCTGAACAAGCAACATGTTTCAACATTAACCTTAAGGTGTCAGTGGCATTTGCCTTTAACTCTCTCTCTAATGGCAACAAATCAAAGGCTTCAAAGTAAGTTTCCTTACCTTGAACGTAGTTGGGTCGATCAGGTGAAACACAACAGCATCTCCATCGACTAGATGATGATCAATGGCGAAACCTCTCCAGCCTGCGCTGAGACCATTCTTGCCAGCAAGGTATTTGGTCACAGATTCATCACCATTTTCATCAACTAAAGTGATCATTTCATCGCGGTGTGGCAGATGTGTCATGCAAAACTGACGCGGCAGGCCCTGTTATGCAGAAACAGAAAGAAAACATATAAAACTAAAGGCTAAGCTTGAGACAACTTTTAGCAATCTCGAGTTCATACCAGCCAAAATCCTCCGGTTACGTGTGATTGGGACATTTGTTTTAAAAAGCTTGGGAACTCTGGTTCTAGGCTTGACTGAAGCCTCTCTGCCCTGTCGACTGCATACTCTTTTGCATCGTCTGGGGCATATACCCGGTTCAGCAAATCTCTTTTTTGACAGCTCCTGCAGAGCAAAACATATATGCATTAACTAAATTGATAAATCACTTTCAAAATAGTTTTGGAGAAGTGTATAGAGTGCGGCGGACTGGTCAACCTTCTTGGCCTTTCCCGAGGCTCTAGCCCCATCTGCGATTAAAGATCAAAAAGAAGTCTGATTATGAACTAAGATTTTAACTCAAAAGATTCTCAGACCCGGAATGTTTTCATACTGTTAATAAAAAAAGCTAACAACAAGATCCGATTATTCCAAAAACAGACTCACTGTCTAACTATATATAACTTTCTGATTCGTCACCTACTTTAGACTTGAATCTACGAAAACTTGCACAAAAGATAGAGAGAGCAATTACTCATCAAAAAAGGATAAAATGGAGAAAACCCACAAATTCAGTAAAGACCTCTCTGTAACTCGGAGGCGGATTCTTGGCACGGCTTGATCTCCTGACCTCCGACAAGTCCACCGGAATACGCAGCGTCCTTGGCTTAGCCTGCATTCCCAAAAATAATTAAATAAAAAGGATTGGTTTAATCCAGAAAAAATAAAAACAAAGGAATAAAAAGAGAAGAGAAGAGAAGAGGAAAGAAAAGAAAAGTTAACTGGAGAAGGCTTGGAAGAGGAAGAAGAAGAAGAGACGCGAAGGGATTGAGAAAGCTTGTTGAGATTAAGCTCAACCATCCTCTTTTTGTTCTCTTCCACCCTATTCAAACGAATCTGTTCATAGCTTAGCTCCGATTCCACCATCTTCCTAGGGTTAGGGTTTTTTCTTTTTCTTTTTGGTCTTTCTGAAACACAGAGAAACAAAGAAGAAAGATGAAAATGTCTTTGATCCTCTTCAATGCGCTTGAAGTGACCGTTGGGTTTCTTCTCTCACCTTCTCTTTTTTTTTTTCTAGTAATTAAAAAAAAACTTTAATCGTTGTGTCTAATCAAACAAAAGATTTCAATTTCAAATTCTCAACAGTGGAAAATCCTGTAAGCACACTACATCAATATGTGAAGTGGTTAGGGCTTCATTAAAACAAATACTTTTGGTTTTTTCCCTCCATATTCAACAAATATTTTCAAATTTAATTTGATAGTCCACGGAGGATCGAACAAACGAAAATGACGAATCAGAGAGAGTTGGATTTGCTCACCGGTGGATCGAAGCGCCAAGGTTGCTTCCATATCGCGGTTCGCAAAAATGGAGCAATCGTCCACGGATCGAGGATCCTAGTTCCACTAAATATACTGTCTATTTTATGCTATTGGGCTTTTTCAATTTATGTGGATCTTTATTTATATGAAAACTAAGCTCCTTGTAGCCCAGTGGGCAGTATAAAAGTTAGCCCCAACGTGACGCCTGTGGTTGTCAAACTGGAAAATTCTAATATCTTGCCCACTCGCATAGTTAGCGCGTCTACGCCACTCGGCTTTTGGTAAAATTTGTAAAACCTGGGCGCGTAAATCTTATTTTTCAACTGAAAGTTAGTTATTTCACTTCATTCAGATTCTTATCCGGAATCAAAAGAAACTTTAAAAGAATGCCAGAAATGAGGAGAGCTGAAAACGCCATGATTGTATACGCCTTACAGAATCAAATGTGACTGAGATAAAAAAGATTCACACACCAATAAAAAAATCGCTTGTAGTTTTTATTTTTGATCATTCCGTCTCTGCATCGTACACGCCACTAGTTGTTAATTAATCTGCAGATGAAAGATAGATACAGCAATTTTTTGAACCAGTTAGGAGCGATATATAGAGACAAATGACAACTTTGGTTACAATTAGTGAACATACGAAGGCAAATACAGATTATATACTTCTTCTTTTTTAAGGGTTCTTGCACGCAGCGATTTTCTTCTTTGTCTCACAGCGGAAGAAGAAACAAAAGAAGGAAAGAAAAACCAGAGCACAAAAGAGGAAACAGATAACAACCATTCGCATAGAGGAGAGAGGCCGAAAGAAGAAGATAAGTAATCATCATATTGGCATTACAAGTACTTAACCAGCAGCCAAATCACAAGAGCAAGACCAACGATTCCAAGCACTGACAAGAGCATGGACATGCATGAGCAACCGCCTTTCATGCTCTTGTTCATCACCGCAAGGCTCTTCTGCACACGCTGCCATCATTAAGATACACAATCAGGGGGGAGATGTGAATCAATCTATTCAAAAGGTTAATCATACACTAAACTATAAAATTGTTTGCTTTTTAAGATGAAAAAGAAACTCATAGACCAGCGTATGGTTCCTGCAAATGACTTGCTTTCCTTCTATTGGACTTTAATGCACGGGCCAACTTAAAGTCTTAGCTCTTTTAGCAATGGACCAACTTAAGCTCTCGTGACTAATTAAGTTTAATTTTTGTAAAGAATATACTTACCCGTAAGCGGGAGTCGGTAACATCCACATGGTAGTCTAAGTCATCCTGCATCCAGAAAAGTCAGATTTGTTTGAACAAGAAATTCAATTCAGCGGGAAAAAAACAGCAAATACATACGATAAGCCTTGTCTGCAGAGTGAGCTCCTCATTGACAGCGAGAGCAATGTGTTTGGTACTCATGACTGTTTCCTCCAATTTCTCGAGCCCTTCGTCTTGTTCTACTCTTGGGAAAAAGAAAACAAATTAAGCAATCAAAGAGAGGAAGAACAAATATCATCATTACTATGGTCCTAGGATAACAACGTGACACGTTACCTCTCATAACTTGTCGTTGAAATCCAACAATGCCTTGGTTGTCCATGCCAGAGACTGTTGATTGCATCATCGGGCTTTGTCTCTGGCCCAAGCAAGCTGTCTCTATTAGCAAAGTTCGACATGTTCAAGGCAGATGCCACCTGGTTTGCTTTTGATCTCAAATTCCCAAACATATCCTTGCGCCGATTCATCTCTTTCTCTGACCTGTGTTTTCAAACACATAAATCACAATCACACAGGTCAAGACCAACATGAAACTAAACGTTGTCTAATATCCGACTGTTGTCACAAGCAACCGATATTAAAAAACGGCTTACACATGTTGCTTCCCAGGAACCTTGACGAGAAGGGATTGCAGGCTGTCTAACCGGGTCCCCAAAATGGTGATCTTTCTTCGTATTGCTGAAGCAAGACGTTGAGCATCAGGCCCCGTTAAACCCGACGAGTTCCTTTCTGACATCATGCCATTTATATCCTCTGAAAGCTTTAAAGCCTCGTTGTACTCTCTCATCCATGCATCCGAAGAAGACCCCATTGACCTGAAACCAAGTTCCTACCCTATTAACAAGATGGCAAAATACAATACTGAAAATTAGAGGAAAGTTCCTACCCTATTAACAAGATGGCAAAATACAATACTGAAAATTAGAGGAAACTCGCAAGGAATCAGCCACTAAGCAGCCCAGAATCTGCGATATTAATAATCAGCGAAGATTTCGCGCCCCCCCCCAAAAAAAAAAAAAACCTCAAATCAACGCACCGGCGAAATTGACCTAAATTAAATGGTGAACAGAACCCGATCAATAAATTCCTTATGATGTTCGCGGTTCTTGTATCTTTTGAAGATCGAATCGCGATTGTCTTGCTGACTTTGCAGACGCGAAACCAGCAGGAGGAGGAGGAGGAGGAGTCGAAAAGAGAAATAATTTTAGTCTATTAATCAACGGAGGTTTTTTTATTTTGAAGAAGGGGGTTTTATACGGAAACGACTTCGTTTTTGCTTATCCAAGTCCAAGGTTCTCAAATGTTAATATTTGGGCTTAATCTAATTACGAAAGACAACATGGTTGAATGGACAGAACAAAAAGAATTCAGGGTTGAAAAGTATAAAAATTCAGGATTAAAATAAATCTGGTGGAGGTTTCTTCGGTGTTGGGCTTTATATAATTAATGGGCCGATTTTCAAAGGCGATTAATTTGTGTTCAATATGAAACGATGCCGTTATTGCATAGTTATGACGAAACACACCGGATCGGATTGGTCTGGTCTGATTGCCAATTTGGCATCTAGCCAGCTAACCTTTTTGCATCCTCAAAAGTCGTCAATTTAGCCACCAATAATTAAAACTCTTGTATCACTTATGTGTCTGATACAACTATTTTACATTTTTTTTTTTTTCTTAATTTAAACGTAAACTATCAGATTTTTGTGGCTGATTAAATTTTAGAAACCGCTGTCGTATATAATATAATATATCCCAAAAATGGTTTAATTTCCCTCCTTGTTATAAATAAACTACAGTATATATAACCAGCTGATCCAGTCATCGGCCACCTGAAACGAAACTGTACAACACACACACATGTACATCTCTTTAATATATATATACTAGCTAATAGGAGCCATCACTTTTAATTTATATGTACACACACTTACTCACAATGGGGATTATAAAATATCAATAGAAGTTTCAGAACATGTTGGCATCAATATGATTAAGCCCTTCATTAATAAGTGTTTAATGCATGACGTCTTCGTGAAGGCAACGGCACATCTCAACAAGACAACTATAATTAATTATTAATATTAATTGGGTAACAAAAACTTGTAAGTTTCATAAATTGTTACGAAGAGATTATTTACCGTGAGAATCCAATGCTTTTATGTGTTTCGTGTATCTTACATGGATTTTAGGACATTAAAGTTACCATAAATATTATATCCGTATTTTTTTTCCATAGTACTATATATTTCGTATGGGAATAAAAGGAAGAAGAAGAAGAAGAGAAAAGGATCAATTTTGGCGCGAATCTCAAGACGAGTTTAAGTCAAACGAGGGACCTTGAATTGTGGATTTGGTGTTGGACCATCACGTAGATCATCACGTGCTTCTCTCCACGGCCTTTCAGGCTTTTGCTTTATCTACCGCACGTGCCACTCCTCCTCTCCTGCGTACGGTTTCCTTTATTATCTTCTTCTCTTTTTGCATTCGAATTCTTCTTCTTATTCTTTATGTCCCCATATTCAAAGTCTACATATCTATTTGTTTGTATTGATTTTTTTTAATAAGTTTTAACATGGATGATTTTGTAAACTCATAAGAACTATATATCAGGAAATCATATCCATAATGTACAAGATATTGTATCATACATATGTACATGATTCTTGATGGAAATGTGGGGTAAATTCTTCTATTTGTAGAACATTATATAAGCTTGTATGTGTTCATACTCCAACTTTGGACCAATATTATAAGAAACTTGTGTAACAAAAATGCTAAGAAATAACTAAAACGTGAGTGGAAGTGCACCATGATATACGAACAATCATATGACTAAGCTTTTCATTTTTATCTGATAGTTTATCAACTAATTAATTTGGTAATCAGGGAACAAATTTGAGCTAACTTCTATGTCATTTGTATACTATATAAATATCATTGCGACTTGGTTAATTAAATGAGTAGTACTAAAATTTTAATGAACCTGCACTGAAATTGATGCAATAAAAAAAAGTAAATGGGAGCATAATTCAAGGTACGATACATCATTTTTCTTCCCAACATTTGACTGCAATTTGAGGGTATAGAAGCTTCAATTCTTGTTTTGTTTTCTCCTTGGGATACATAAACCAAATCTTATATTAGTATAATATTTACCATGTAGTATTTTATAGTCTTCGGTATCTATAAACCAATTCCTACTTGATTTCAAAGCAAATTAGTCAGACTTGATAAATAACAGCTGTAATCCATGGTGACTAAAGTTAATCTTCAATTCATAACTAATCATATTCACGCCACACACACACACACAAAAGTGTATTTCTCTAATAGATATATACATACACTTTATACATTTATTGTATACTTAATTATATATACACGATTAGTAAAAATAAGTAAATCGAAGAATTTGATATACACAATTGTAAGAGTAGATACAATATTGATTGGAAAAACGAAACATAATGTTAAAGAATTTTTTTTAAAAATATCACTATTGGTATAACATCATGTATGTTATAGAAAATGCTAAAGTTAGGAAGAAGTAGAACTGGCAAAATGATTCGCAACCTAAAATACCACAAAACAATTCAATATGCTGTATGAGGAGTCTGAAATTTTTTTTTGCTCATACGATTTATAAGAAATTGCATATTTTTAAGATGATATCTATTTTTAGCTGGTGTATAACACTATATATATAGTTTAAATATAACAGGAATTTTTTTATAATGGAAATTGCCTCCACATCATATACAATAAAGTAATTCACATATATTTCTGTGACCAGCTTTGGTTTATTAAATTTAATACAAAATAATGGCGGCACTAATCCATAGAAGCCCGATCTCTCTTTCTCTCTCTATCATCTCCTTCTATCTCACAGAAGAAGAAAGAGAGAGAGAGAGATAGAAACCCTAAACATCGTGCCCTTGAAGCTAAGATATCTTCAGTTTTGTAGAAATTCATTTTGCTTGCTTCATTGCCTTCTCTCTTTCATTGTCTTCTACCTCTTGCCTCTAACAGAAGCAATACTTTCCGGCCTCCAAGGTTTGGTTTATTTCCTCATCCAGCATATATCTTTCATTGTTGTCATCATCATGATCTGCATCTACATATATACATATATATATATATATATACACACGCACTCACTCACACACCCTCGTATAAATATGTGTACTTTTCACTTCAAGCATGCTCAATTTTCATTTCTTCTTTTTGATTACTCAAAAAGATGACTAAGTCTATCATCAAACCTCTATTGTTTAAGAAGACAGACCGTTCTGTTTTCCACAGACTCATGTTTCGTTTGGGATATTCAAGTTTATTTATGCATACCTATGTAAGAATGATCCGGCTTTTGTTAGTGGAAAAAAAGGCTTTTGTTCTTTATGAATATGTGCATGCATGTTGAAACTAGGGTTTTGATTTTAGATCATACCTTGAAAATCTCTAGTATTCTTACATGGTCGACAACCCATTCATTGGTCATTTATTTTTGTTTACCTTGATGTAATTTGTGTTCTTGATTATATTTATAATAATTGATTAGGGCAAAGGATAAAAAGAAGCATTTTGATTTGCTTAAAGAAGAGTACGGATAATGGAGATAGGCTCGTCGTCCACGGTGGCCGGAGAAGGACAGCTTTCGGTGCCTCCGGGTTTCCGGTTTCATCCAACGGAGGAGGAGCTTCTATATTATTACCTCAAGAAGAAGGTTTCTTATGAACCAATTGATTTAGATGTTATTAGAGAAGTTGATCTCAACAAGCTTGAACCTTGGGAACTTAAAGGTAAAATTTATGATGCACTTATAATTAACTCTTTTAGTCCTTAATAACTGTAAACATCACAACCTAATCCACACATTTAATGTCAGATTAATATTTTTTTGATCAGTATTATATATATAGATTATAGAATATCACAATTAACATCATGCATAGATTTCTGATTAATTCTATATAGATCGAGAGAGATAAGATATATCAAATTAGGGGAATTATGTTGTTGTCTCTGCACAAGACTCCAAGTTAGATGTCAAAGGAAAAATACATAGATTAGGTAATATTGTCTAGGGTTTTGTCTGTGTCTCCATGGAAACATGTATCTACTTATAATGTCTTCTAAGTTTTATCAGTTCTCATCCTGATAAATTATTTTCCTGTTTTTATGGAATCATGAAGCCTTATACGCGTGTGCGTGTGTATATACATCAAGAAAGAGACAAACTTGTCTACTCACTTATATGTCTTTAGATTAGTAACAGATACAAAAGTGTTTTGTCTTGTACTATATGACTAAAATGTTGACACAATATTTTTATTTAATGTACCCTCAAAATAAGCCATTGGTTTTTCACACTGCAGACATATAACAACCCATCGCCGTAAGCCATGTACATTTTATAAATAAACTCACTAAATTTTGATTTTTCTTCTACATTGTATAAATAATAGTATTTTTTATTTTATTTTTGTATCTATGTAGAGAAATGCAGAATCGGGTCGGGTCCTCAAAACGAGTGGTACTTCTTTAGCCACAAGGACAAAAAATATCCCACAGGGACCCGAACGAACCGGGCCACTGCAGCCGGGTTCTGGAAGGCTACTGGTAGAGACAAATCGATACATCTAAACAGCTCCAAGAAGATTGGACTTCGCAAGACTCTTGTCTTCTACACTGGTCGTGCTCCTCATGGCCAAAAAACCGAATGGCTCATGCACGAATATCGCCTCGACGATAACGAAAACGAAATCCAGGTACGATAATATTATATCAAACAAACTCTCTAATTGCGTGAAAACTAAAATCTGATTCAGAGATCATATTTGCATAACGTGGATTTATCATTTATGTGTAATTCGCAGGAAGATGGGTGGGTTGTATGCAGAGTGTTCAAGAAGAAGAACCATTTCAGAGGATTTCACCAAGAACAAGATCAAGATCATCATCACCATCACCAATACGTAAGCACCAACGACGATCATGATCACCATCATCATCATCACATTGATTCCAATTCAAACAACCATGCTTCTTTGATCCCACATCATCTGGATCATCATCATCATCACATCGGAAGACAGATTCACATGCCATTACAGGAGTTTGCAAACACTTTAAGCCACGGCTCAATGCATCTCCCTCAGCTCTTCAGCCCTGACTCAGCTGCAGCGGCGGCAGCGGCGGCAGCGGCGGCAGCGGCGGCAGCAGCAGCCCAACCCTTTGTGTCGTCGATCAACACAACGGACATTGAATGCTCACAGAATCTACTGAGGCTGACTTCTAATAACAATTATGGTGGAGACTGGTCGTTTCTGGACAAGCTTCTCACTACGTCCAACAACATGAATCAGCAACAGCAGCAGCAAGTGCAGAACCATCAAGCAAAATGTTTTGGTGACTCGAGTAACAACGGTAATAACGACCAGACTCATGATCTGGGTAACAACAATGGTGGCGCTTCTTCATCTCCAGTTAATCAAAGGTTCCCGTTTCACTACCTGGGAAACGATGCTAATCTTCTCAAGTTCCCAAAGTAGATCCATCAGATTTGATGGATCTCATGTTTTCGATTTTACTCTCTACTTTAAGCTGTGGAACTTGACACAGCAACCAACTCACTGATCCAGAAATCTGTTTGCCTTTTATTTATAATTCTGTCTTTCATTAGCGATCTTCTGTTTCTGTCTCTCCGAGGATTAATATCGCGACATCACAAATGTACCCTCAAGGTTCAATGCTGGATTGTCTTCCTTCATTACTTCAATTCTTCTCACCCCAATTCATGCTTTCTTTCAAAGTAACTTAGCTGGATCGCAATCCAATTCCATGAGCAGTCATCATTAACTATCTAGACTTGCGGTTTTTCTTGTACTTCCGGACAGAGCGAGTGAGAAACGCCTTCACTAAGTCCATATCACGATTACGCAACTCAAGCGCTTCCTCTTCAGAGAGAAAGCCATATTTCTCTATTGACGTCCCATATAGATCCAATTTTCTCATCTCCCCTGCAATATGTGGGAGCTCAGTGATGTTAGTGCATCCACGAAGATAAAGCAACTTCAGGTTTTTCAGGTTGCTCAACGTATGAGGGAAATTCTGGAGCCTCTGGCACTCTGACATGTCAAGAAAGACGAGATTCAGCTTATCACCTATCGATGACGGCACTTCTTCTATCCCTGTTCCATTCAAGGCCAGTGTTTCTATTCCATTTCCAAGCACTGGAAATACTGTGATATTGGGACAGTGAGCAAGCCACAGATGCCTTAGTGACTCCAAACTCCCAATGGCGTCTGGGAGATTCTTAAGTCTCTTGCACTGTGACAATCGCAGTTCTCTGAGCTTTGAGAGACGCTTGATCGATGTTGGCACTACTTCAATTGATGTCCAGCTCAATCCCAACTCTTCAATATTTTCAGAAACAAATGGAAAATCTTCTATACTTGTGCATTCATCCAGAGAAAGAATTTTGAGGGAATTCAAGTAGATGTTACATGCGAAGGCAACGATTTTGGAGTGTAAGCCTCTCGGTGAAGATATCTCAGTGGAGGGAGGTAGTCAAGATCGTTGACCATGCACACTTTGCTCCTCCCACAAATGAAACTATTGTGGATTTTAAGAAATTTGAGATTGAACATCCTCTTAAACGTTGCAGGGTTAATCCAAAGCTCTGTTTCTTCAGCCATGTTGAGCAATATACTTTCAACTGAGATGCCTTTAGTTCCCTGGCGTGACCCATACCCCAGACTCCTACCATTCGGACATCATCTCCGGAGTCGTTTGATAAAAGAGATTCTATGTTTTTCTTGTGAGAACTCATCCCGATCAATTCAGATGTGCCGTTTGATGACTGTGAGGATAATCTGTCAGAAAGATGTTGAACAATTTCATGTACAAGCTCCGAGTCCTCATTCCTGCGTCAAGCAAAGCGCAACAACATATAAGAGAGAAATTGTAAAACAAACTTGTTTATCCTCAGCAGATTGATCAACATGATAACGAAACTGTACGAATTCAGCAAGCATTCGAATAAGACCTCGCTTGATGAAAAACAATGAACCTGCTCTCGACCATTGCAAAACTGAACGTCTTGGCTACCGTTGCTTTCCAAAGCCACGGCACCGCTTTGTTTTCATCAATATTTTTTCCCTCTTCAAATTTTCGTCAATATACATATTAGGAAATGTAAGATGTAACGATATGGAAAAGAGAGAAAACATTTTTGAAATTCGTGTACGTATATTTCGTAGACAGCAAATAAAAAAGTATGTGAGTTTCTCGACGGTGTGTATGTAATGTATATAGTCTACGCCGTAATCCCGTAACCGTATTTTGCTGGTCCAAACACTTCACTTCGAAATTTTATTCCGTCTCTCATGCTTCCTTCATGTTTTGTTGATTTAAGTTAATTATGGACTCTAACCCACTAAACACTAAGGCCTTGGCTGGGCTTGTTTTCTTTTTTTCTCATGCAATTTAATTGAAAAATTTGTTCAAAAAACATTTAAAATCAAATAATTCTTTATAGCTGACCGCTTGCCGACCAAATTACAATTTACTTGTATTAAAAGTTCTTTTTTTTTATATCTATCTATATTATGCAATCTGCGACTTGTTCTAATTTCGAAAATAAACAGTTTCAATATCCAAAAATACGGTACGCGGTGGACCGACCACAGTATTGTTTTTACTTTTTGCATATCGTGGGCCCAATCATTACCGCCCCATTGGCTTAGGCGCTTTTTGAAGTTGAAGCCTGTGAGAGAACTATAAATATAATATCATAGGGCATGTATATACGTGATCACGAATATGTTATATATATTTTTTTTGTATACAATATTTTTTGTGTGTACAGTACTGTTTTTTTATTTTGTCAACTATGAATGAACCGTTTAAAAATATGTTTGACCAATATAATTATTAACGATAGCTCAAAGCACCTCATGCTCATGTACCCCTTTTAAGAAGTCGAAAAGCAAATGTTTCCAGAGAACCGTCTCAATTTTGTAAAACCATACTATTTTGTACAACTAGCGTCGACAATCTGATTCACAATTATGTTNGCTCATGTACCCCTTTTAAGAAGTCGAAAAGCAAATGTTTCCAGAGAACCGTCTCAATTTTGTAAAACCATACTATTTTGTACAACTAGCGTCGACAATCTGATTCACAATTATGTTAAGAGAGATTAACTTCTTTTTAGAAGAACAAATTCATGATCAAAGTTATATAATATACTCAAAGAACTCTTTTTTAGTAGCCGCTGTTTTTCTTTTGTAACAGTTTCAAACACCTTTGTTAAATCCACCCACTATAAACAAAACGTTGTTACTTTACGTTTTTTTTGGAAAGCAACACAAGGAATGTACTTTTGAATGAATTGAGAAAGGAGTTAAAAAATATTCTGTTTAAAAGTATATATTCATGGAATTGCAGTCAACCCCTTATAATGATGATTTTGAAATTTTCCCCATTAGGATCTGGCGATTTGTGAGATTGATATTTAATGCAAACTATATAATAGGATCATAAGGTAGAGGCTCAATCACATACTTTTCACATGCCAATGGATCTTCGTTCACAAAGATAAGATTCTATCTTGACCGTCCAAGTCTTAGAATACAACATTATCTAAAGATAAACGATTGTTTTCGTTCCTTAGTGAACAGACTGCGTAACATGAGATTAAACAATGATCATCACAAAACGAATCTAAGCACTCGGCAAAGGTCAACAATATGAACAAAAGAGTAATTTCTGAAACTTTTTAAGAGTACTTTAGAATATATCAAATCATTTTGACCAGATTTGGATTTTAACCTTTTTGAAATCCCAAAATATATTTATAGGCTTCACAATTTATTAAACATTTTTTTGTTCTTTAGCTAGCCGACAAATTGGTTTTTATTATTTTTATATCGTTATTTAAAGATTTTGCAATTCTTTTTAGCATGCTTGGGGAAAAGCCAGGAAAAACGAGAGATATTGAGGGAAAAAAAGTTTAGGGTTTTATTTTAATCTGTTCTTCCTTCGCTGTGTACTGATCGAACAGGAGCTAAGAGACGATATTTTCCAGTAAAGTTATTGTTTCTGGTTTGCTCAATCTTTCGCAAGCTTACTCGCGCCAGTGGTTAACATACGGGAAGATTTTGTATTGGTACTATTCCTTCTGGTTCGAGTCGTTGGAATATACTGAAGCATTATCTTCTTTTGTTTTTGATTTTAATTTTAAGCCATTTTGTAGCGTTGTGATATGGCGGAATCGTTGTATCGGCTGCTTTAGGTTTTGGGGTTTTTGTGTAGTTGATAGCTTTTAATCGAGTATTTGGTTTTGGTATATCTGATTAGGTGAAATGGTTTGGGTTAGTTTTAGAGTCTTTTGATTCGATACTTCACATTAATTTTCCTCCATCCGAAGAAATCATATGAATTCGTTGAGCGGAATCGCTGTTTTTCTTTCAAACCATGAGAATCACGAAATTTTCTAGTTTATAATTTCTGGAAGATTCGATGCCTGTTTGTCTGCATAATCTCTCGATCTTGTCATGGGACTAAAACCTATATCCTCATTTCTTTGATTGCAGCTTAATGCGTAACGGAATCGTCAGCATCTTGAGGGAGCACTGAGTCAAAATTTCTGTCTTAGTAGTTTAGTGGTGGTTCTGTGCTATTCAGTATGTCATACAGGTGTTTCAATTAGAGCAATTTGAAGTTTCGTGTTGTTGTGATGGACAAACCTAGACATCAACAGCATTTCCAGCACTCTATGGAACCTGGATACGGAAACGAGGCTGTTCCTCAACCATATATGGCTGATCAAGCAGGGAGCACCAGTGCTAATCTACGACCTCGAAATCCAAATGCTTCGGATGTTAAGCCAGTGCTTAACTACTCCATACAAACAGGGGAGGAGTTTGCTCTTGAGTTTATGCGTGATCGGGTAAATCCTCAGAGGTCTTCTAACCCCAATGCAGCTGGCGACAAGAATCATACCACAGGTTATATGGAGCTTAGAGGTTTGATAGGGATAAGTCACGCAGCATCCGACTGTGCTTCAGATGTCTCCAGGTTGAGCATTGGGGAAAATGGCATGAGGGACTATGAGAGAACAAACTCTTTGCTTCATGAGTTTGGCAATAAACTTGGTCATGTCCAGTCAGCACCACAAGCTTCAATTAGTAAAGATAACAGTCTAGGAAATTTACATGGATATGCATCTTCTTTAGCCTCAGGTAGTGTAACAGCAAAGGTGAAGATCCTCTGCAGCTTTGGTGGGAAAATACTCCCACGCCCAGGCGATTCAAAGCTTAGATATGTTGGAGGTGAGACACACATTATTTCCATAAGGAAAGACATTTCTTGGCAGGCGCTTAGGCAAAAAATCCTTGAGATCTATTACCAAACTCATGTGGTAAAGTATCAGCTTCCTGGTGAAGATCTTGATGCCTTGGTGTCTGTATCATGTGAAGAAGATCTCCAGAATATGTTTGAAGAGTATAACGAGATGGAAACCCGTGGAGGCTCTCAAAAGATTAGGATGTTTCTGTTCTCTATCAGCGATCTGGATGATGCTCTTTTGGGAGTTAACAAAAATGACGGTGACCCTGAGTTCCAGTATGTTGTAGCAGTAAATGGCATGGACATCGGATCAGGACGGAACTCAACCCTTCATGGGTTGGATAGCTCTTCAGCAAACAACTTAGCTGAGCTTGATGTACGGAACACCGAGGGGATCAATAGCATTGCTGGAGATGTTGTTGGCGTTAGCGCACCGCAGTTGATGGCAGATGGATTCCAACAATCCTCAGGTCAACAATCCGAGTCTATTCCACCGAGATCATTGCTTCATTATTCTCAATCCATTCCTCCCAATGCTGCATATCAGGTGCAGCAATCTGTTCTGCCAAGTTCTGGTCTTCATTATTCCCAGTCAATTCCCCAGAATTCCTCTCTTCAGTATCCCCAATCTGTAACACCAGACTCCTCTTTTCAGTATCCACAGTCCATCACACCGGGGTCTGCCAGCTCCTATGGATTATACCCGCAGTATTACGGGCACGTGATTCAACATGGAGAAAGAGAGCGGTTTCCTTTGTATGCTCACAATTCTAACTACTCCGGTATCGCGGAAACTACCAGTTCCATGCCGCCGCAAGGGCATGTCAATCAGCAAGGTGGCTGGGCTGAAGGGTATCCGTACCCTGGCACTACACCCCAAAGCACACAAGCCCTAGTAGAGGAGCAAAAAGTATCACCTGATAAGAAGGTTCGTGAGCATGTTGAGCCTGAAAACCGTAAAAATTTGGCAAAGGATCACCAGAATCCTCATCAGTTAGATGATGTTGAAGTGAGGAATCACAATCAGGTTCGGGAGGTGTCAGCTGCAACAACTGCACCTAGCCAGGAGGCACATTTACTGCCCCCTAGAAGAGACGCACGGCAGAACGCTCCTGCAAAGCCTGCCACCTACCGTGATGCTGTTATTACTGGGCAGGTTCCTCTATCTGGTAATGAAGATCAGCTTTCGACTTCAAGTGGTACATGTGGTCCTGTTCATAATGACTCTGAGTCTAATCTAATTGATCTTAACTACCCGGAGCCTTTGCAACCTCCACCGAGGGTATATCGTTCAGAGAGAATACCTCGTGAACAGTTAGAATTGCTAAATCGGTTGTCGAAATCTGATAACTCACTAGGCTCTCAGTTCCTAACGTCTCAGTCACAAACGAACACTGCACAGGAAGATCCAACAAAAGAAGCAGTTGGAAAGTCACAGGAAGATTCCCAAACTGTTAATGGTGATGCTACCCACCAAAAGCATAAAGATGTTGAGACAATCTTTGAAAAAGTAGGGGTACCAGATGATACTGTGGACTCCGAGCCCCTGCATAAAATTGCAAATCCTGATGATACACACAAGAACAGAGTAGCCAATGGGGCAGATACTGAGATTCATGTTTCTAAATCGAGCCATGTAAACGCAGCCATGAGTCATGTTATCCCTGAAGAGCAAGCTTCTATTCGCGGTTCTGATTCACTGCAGGGAGATATTCTTATCGATATCAATGACCGGTTTCCTCGTGACTTCCTTTCTGAAATATTCTCAAAGGCAATCTCAGAGGATACATCTGCTGTCCATCCATTTACTCACGATGGAGCTGCTGTTAGCATGAATGTGCAGAATCATGATCCTAAAAACTGGTCGTATTTTCAGCAGCTGGCTGAAGAACAGTTTAGCCAAAGAGATGTTATGAGTATTGACCAAGCTGAGTCTCACTTTCCATCTGACGTTAAAGATGGTAGAGAGAGCTCCAGATTGCATCACGTCACACCATTGATTAGAGATGGTATTTCAACAAACCTTGCGGATCCTCAGTTGACTTTAGGTCGAGATTATGGGGATAATTTTTCTGAAAGGGACGGTGGTGGCACTAGCACTATTCTCCCTACTCTGGAGGATGAACAGATGAAGGTCACGGAGAGTGAAGAATTTGGTGCTATGGTGGAGAACCTGAGGACTCCAGATCCTGAACCAAAGGTATGAGTTAGTGGCAGTTTTTATTTTATAATCCCCAAAACCACAAGTTTTACTGACGAGGATGGAACTTCTAGGATGAAAAGGCAGAACCAAGGCATGCTGCGGTTCCTCCACTTGGCTCAGAGTTTGACTACAGTGGTTTGCAGGTATGAAGAGCTCTGAAAAATACGACATAAAACATTTACGATCTTCGCATGGGAAATGGGCCCGTGTTAGTGATTCTTACAGATTCAGATTTTTATTAGAATCAGCATTACGTTCAACTCTTGACTGGTTTGCTTATATTTGGTTTCTTATTTTTGTTTGGGAGTCTTGTTTCATTTCTGAGAAAACAATTCCCTGCTTCTATCCCCTCTGTGTTTCTACTGAGTCGTTTATCTATGTTTTGTTTACATATTTAAACAATACACTCTTAAATATCACTAGATCATTAAGAATGAAGATCTGGAGGAGTTGAAGGAGCTCGGTTCTGGGACTTTTGGAACTGTGTATCATGGGAAATGGAGAGGATCAGATGTCGCTATCAAGAGGATAAAGAAGAGTTGCTTTGCTGGGCGGTCATCAGAGCAAGAGAGATTGGTGAGTTGTTTGCGTATCATGCCTTGTGCATATTTCCTTTTGGCCATGCCTGAAATTCATTGTACATTGATGTATACCTGATTTTCTGCAGACTGGTGAATTCTGGGGGGAGGCTGAAATTCTTTCAAAACTTCATCATCCGAATGTGGTAGCATTTTATGGTGTTGTAAAAGACGGGCCTGGGGGGACATTGGCGACCGTGACAGAGTACATGGTTGATGGTTCTCTAAGGCATGTTCTGGTCCGGAAGGACAGGTAAAGTTCTGCTTATAACTAGGTCCTCTGATATCAGTTTGATGGGTTCGAGTTCATTTAACTTATGCACTCTTGTCTTCTATTTACATGGCCAGGCATCTTGATCGTCGTAGGAGACTAATCATTGCCATGGATGCTGCATTTGGAATGGAATATTTGCACTCCAAAAACACTGTTCACTTCGATTTGAAATGTGACAATTTACTTGTGAACTTGAAAGATCCTTCTCGCCCAATCTGCAAGGTAACACGATTTTGTTCGACCCTTCCGTAGAAAAATCCAGTTTAAATGATGTTCGAACAAATCATATTAATATCCACATGCTAATCTGCCTCAGGTTGGCGACTTTGGTTTGTCAAAAATCAAGAGAAATACATTGGTCTCTGGTGGTGTACGTGGAACCTTACCATGGATGGCACCAGAGCTTCTAAATGGGAGCAGCAGTAAAGTTTCAGAAAAGGTAAACATTCATGATATAATTCCCAGTGAATGTCCAATAGCTATACTTTAATTTCTCTGCACGAGTTGCCTATCAAATTTTTTTGAGATGGATCTTGTGTTTGGTTTCTTGAAAAGAAAGATGTTATGTTACTGCATGACCTCATAGTATATACAGACTGAGAATGGAAACATACTATAGGACCTTTAACCAACCATATTCTACTTCTTTTCTCACAGGTTGATGTCTTCTCTTTTGGTATTGTTCTGTGGGAGATTCTTACCGGAGAGGAACCATATGCCAATATGCACTACGGGGCCATAATAGGTGCGTGTGCAAGTTAACTCATGGTCTATAGGGTTTCTGCTTGTTCATTCATGTTCAGAATGTTGTTGGTATGAATTTTAATAGTGTGATGACTTGGATTGTGAAAGTACAGGTGGGATAGTGAACAACACACTGAGGCCAACCATACCGGGTTTCTGTGACGATGAATGGAGAACACTAATGGAGGAATGTTGGGCACCAAACCCAATCGCAAGACCATCTTTCACAGAGATTGCTGGCCGCTTACGAGTTATGTCTTCTGCTACTTCGACCCAATCCAAGTCACCAGCTCACAGGGCTTGCAAATGAGAAGTCGATTACAAAAAGAAAAGAGAGTTAATTCTTTATATTTTCATAAAGTCGGTGTTTCTTACTCTTTTCTCTTTTTTTTTTTTTGTTTTCTCTGGACAAAAACAAGAAAAAAGTGAAATATATAATCAGTTGGTCGAAAATTGTCTCTCTTAATGGGAAATTAAAACTTTCCCAAAACCGAAACCCACAATTAAACGCACAGTGATATACAGTGAACCACGATTCATGTTTTGCTGATAACTGTTTGAAACTTAGAAAATAACAATCTGACATTCCAAATCTAAAAAAGGGGGGGTTGTAACATGAAATACTTTTCTTATAATGGGAAATTAAGGCTGCAATTGGTAATAGGAAATTGGAATATATGAAATAAATGGAAAAAATTTATATGGAATAAAAATTGAATTCCATTCATTACTTAACATTTTTGAAGTGGTATAGTTTTTCAAAAGTATTTGTTTTTTTCTCTCTATGAAATGAATGGAACAAGTGTAATAATTTTTCATTTTTTTTCCTTATAACTGGTAACAATTTTGTGAAATTTCATAACAATTTTTTTTGAAAAACTATTTCACTTCAAAAATATTAAGTAATGAATGGAACAAGTGGAATAATTTTTCATTTTTTCCTTATATCTGGTAACAATTTTGTGAAATTTCATGGAATTACTCAATTCCACATGATTTTATTCATAAACTGGTAAAATTTTCCAATTTTTTTTTCCTTAAGGGATCAAATACAAGAGATAAATCTTACATGGTTTCTGAAAAGAAAATTCCTGATTTATTTTATTAAATTGTATTGATACAAAAGTGAGTTTATCTATATATTCATGATCAAATTCGTATGCGTTGCAAGAAGTGTGTTCAAGAAAATATGACTGCTGATTGTCTCGGCTCCGCAAACCATGCAATTGAAAATATGGAGTCGTCTGAAGGGGATGTGCTCAAGTCGCAGGATCTTCTTCTAATCGCACGCATAATAAAGCAAGAAGAGTAAATCATTTATTTATATATTCATGATCAAATTCGTATGTGTTGCAAGCGATGCGATTTCAACCCAATTCAAGTTGATTACAAAAGCAAAAAAAAAGAGTCCAATTCTTTTGTCTTGTGTATTTGGTGATCTCTCCTTTACAGCTTTACATTTCGTTTTGCAAGGATAGAAAAACAAAGCTCGAAACTTTCTAGATACTATTTGATGGGAATCATGAGATACACCAGTAATATTACAATGTATCATCAAATACTGACATAAACAAAGTACAAAATTTGCACAATGTATCATCGAGCCAAACAGAGTAAACATATTGTTTTTGATGTTCTATGAATTCAACAATCAATGTGCATATAATATATAATTACCTGTCAAAACAATTTTATTCAATGCTACGGTAGTAGAACAGAGTAGCCTTGTCTCAAATTATCAATGCATGGTTGAAGTTTTAAATATATTATGGAGATAGTTGAAGAAGAGCCGAGCCACTTCTACATGATAAGTATTGTGTTTCATTGGTCTATGCATGAAGTCTCTTATTTTGTGGCAGATCCTATGATAAAAAACTCTGAAGAAGTCTGAAGAAGTCTTGTTGAAGCAGCCGAGCGACGACCCTATTCACGGCTTTCGCTTCTGCCTGAGTGGCTTCTTAGCTTTCTTCATTATTCAAGACTTTTGTTTTGTTTTAAATCACACACTAAAAAAAAGTGTGTAATAAATAACAAAGTGTTGTAGAAACATAAGTATTAGAGTAAATCCTGCTGAAGGTTCTGGGTTTAAGAACAAAACAGAGTTTGGGCCACAAATTGATAAAGCCCATTTCTGAAACACAACAAGACCAGCTCGACAAGCAACGGTCATCTATGGGGTAAGTCAACGGTTTGTGGCCCACAAAAACAGAGAGGAAAAAGCTGATGTTGTGTTAATGACACCTGCAGGAGTTACTCTTAAGGTTTCGTATTTCGATTATAAAAGAGAACCATTGTGGTACCAAAACTTTTTTAAAAAGAATGAAATGAAAATTCAGAAAATATTCAACATCTTCTTCATATCATATTTGTTTTGACAAATCTTACAATAAGTTGTCTCATTCGGCATGTCTAGTTTCAGGTACGTTCTTTAAAGTTGATCGATGCGTTGTGACTTAACTGAAACATCAACCTGTTCTGTTATCCTCTCTGTTTCTGCTCTTTATACTTTCTATTTCTAAAGTGTCTTGTATGGAACACCTTGCTAGATCTCGATCTTAATTGGTATGCTATTCCATCTTAAGAATCACAAGAAATCATTGTAGGAACATTTCCATCTCTGTGGTGATGAAACCTCAGAAAATCTCTAACTATGATCTCCACTCCAATCACTTCTCCCATACTCCCATAGCTTCCTAGACCTCTGGTGTCTGATGTGTTGGACAGACTGAATCATGTATTGTGCCAAGCGAATCATATCAAGCTTATCGTCCTCTGATTCAACCGACCATCTAGATTCAACACTCTCATTCGACCCACGTCCTCAGCACGCTGTGTGAAATTGGTGAAACCGCGGAGAGAAAGAGATTTCAGGCGTGTCAAGTTCCTCAATTTGGGAGGCATGTTCTTTAGCCTTTTGCACCCGGTCACGTTGACGTAGATGAGCCTTGGTTTATCACCTACTGTCGCTGGCACTTCCTCTATTGATGTTCCCTTCAAAGCTAGTGATTCTGTGTTATCCACAACCTCTGGAAACAACGTGATGTTGGGGCAGTTAGTAAGCCAGAGAATTGTCAGGGAATCCATGTTATTGAGATGTCTGACAGAGTCAGGGAGCTCAACTAAGATTTCACAGTTACCCAAATTTAACTTCTCAAGGCTTGTAGCCTTTGAGAGGTCGGGAATTTCAAGTAGTCGCCTGCATCCTCTCGGACTCGATCCCATTTGGACCAGCCAACAGGAGGAATGGTTCAGCAGCCTATACACAGTTAATATACGTACTATAAATTAAACTCAATTTCACCAGAAGAAGCGAACATACGAAATTTCAAAAGCAAAATGGGGCGAGATTCAAAACCTTAAGCTGATTGTACAGTGGTGATGTTGCCGCCATTGTTTTCGTCAAGCCAATAACCGGAAAACAGAAGCTGAGCTGTTCGAGGAAATCCGAATCAAAATCTAAAAATCGGGAAACTCTAATTTTTTCTCCACACGGATCTGCAACGAAGAGATGGAAAGTTAAGGAATCTGACCGTCAATTTGATCTCGAAGTTGCAGAGTGAGTGAAGGGAAATGAGATTTGGCATTGGCGCCATTTGCATCTTCATATAACCAAATGTTGTGTAACCTTGGTCCACCATGACTTCACGTGGATAGAAAACCGATACAGCAGTTTCCTGTAAAATTCAAGAGAAGAATTAATTCAATCCGCTCTTACACTGTGTTGACTGTTCAAACAAGAAAATTCTAATAACTGAACAAGAAAGTTCCGAAACGTACCTTGCCACCAGGAAGGAGCTGAGAAAACGCATGCCAGTCAAATCGAGAGGAACAAAAAGTATCTTCCCAGCAACATCAACGAGTCTTTTGTTGGCCAAAAGTGTAAGAAGAGAGATATAACTGCTCAGGCCAGGCCGTAACCCAGCATTAGTCATCGAGTTATAGATCTTCACTGCAGAGTCTACTTGCCCAGAACCAGGGTGCATCTCTAATAGACATGAATATGTGGATGGTGTCGGTAAAAACAAACCCAGCTTTCGCCATGTCTTTGAAAACCGAGATTGCTACTTCAAGCTTTCCATGAGATTCGATAATCATTGTGTACAATCCAAAGTTAGGCCTGAAACCTGACTTCTTCATCTCATCCCAAAGCCTAAGAGCAGCATCCAGCTTGCCTGCTTTAGCATATGAATCAATCAAATAAACAAACATAGTTGCTGATGGCCGATGACCAAAGCCCTGCATTTCCATGTAAACCTTCATCGATGTGTCCAACCGACCAGCTTTTCCCATTGAATCATCAAGTGTAGAAAACACACCAAAGCTCAGAGAGAACGTTCCACGGTCTAGTGTCTGCTCGAACATGCTTTCGCATATAAGCTGAGCTTGCTTAATCTAAGGCCTGTTCACGAGTGCACTCGCCACAAACATGTTTCTCTCAAGCCCATTCTTGATGACAAAACCATGGATCTCGTGGAATGTGACTAAAGCCTGCCAGACTATCATCTGGAATATGTCCATGTCGTCTTCGTAAACCTCCTTGGCTTTTGAGAAATTTACCGACAACGCACTTGATTTTGCAACCTATAAGAGTAACAATTTATCAGGATCAACATCTCGCGCCCGGAATTTCCTGTACAGACCAATGGATTCTGCTGGGAAGAAATCAAGTATCTAGTTGGGGAATTTTATCGAACAGGTCGTGTGCAGTTTGAAAATCTCCCAGACGCAAGCCGAAAAATCTTCTTTGCATACTTAAAAGATCAAATGAGAAGAGAGTTTTCCCCCTAACGTCGAAATCATGCTATTACAAAACAGAGTGGCACTGTTTTGGTGAGATTCGTTAAGAGAATAAAAGAGCGCCAATTTCTCCTCCTCTAGACCGTCTCCTCCTCTAGACCGTTGCAAAAGTTAAACGTCTTGGCTACCGTTGTCTTATTACGACACCGTTTTATTTTTGGTCAAATTTGTTTTTTTTTTTTTTTTTTTTAAACCAAATGTTTTTTTCTTAAAAAAATAGGAATGTGCATTCATTTAATGACGATTTTGGGTCAAATTTTCGTATTAGGAAATGTATGATGTAAAGATGTGAAAAGGAGGAAACATATATTTTTTGAATTTGTGTACGTATATATCTTGACGCTTTTGAAGTTGAAGCCTTGACCACAAAGCCCGTAAGATCTGAAATATTATAACGTAACTACAAATATGAAATATATAATCACTCTGTACATACACACGTAGTTACTAATGTATATAATTTTCTTGTACATTACTGTTTTTCTCTTGTCAACTATGAACTGTTTATCAAATATGTTTGACCCATATTATTCTGAATGTAAGCTCAAAGCACCTCATGGGGTGCCCCTTTTCAGAAGTAAAAAAAAAAGAAGAGCAAAATGTTTCCAGAGAACCGTCTCAAATTTTGTAAATTATTTGGAACTATACTATTTTGTACAACTAACGTAAACAATCTGATTCGCAATTATGTTAAACGAATTGGATTAGCTCGTATATCATAAGATAGATTATCTTCTAGTTAGAACAACAAATTCATCAAAGTTACATATATACTCAAATAATATTTTTTTTGAGTAACCATTGTTTTGTTGGTAACAGTTTCAAATACTTTGCTAAATCCATTTGAGCATGTAAACAACACGTTGTTACTTCACGTTTTTTGTAAAGCCACCGACTCAAGAGAATGAAATGAGAAAGGAGTTACAAAGTTTCTGCTAAAAAGTATATAGTCAACCCCTTACGATAACGACTTGAAATCTTCCCCATTAAGATCTGGCGATTTGGGATATAGATATTTAATACAAACTATAAGCTAGAGGCTCAATCACATACTTTTCACATGCCAATGTATCATGGGAAATGGAGAGGATCAGATGTCGCTATCAAGAAGATAAAGAAGAGTTGCTTTGCTGGGCGGTCATCAGAGCTAGCAAGAGAGATTGGTGAGTTGTTTGCGTATCATGCCTTATGCATTTTGCTTTTGGCATGTTAAATTATATTTTTTGATCAATTTAAAAGAGAATGTTTATAGGGTTTTTTTGGTGAATAACAATATTGGGAAAAGAAATTAAGGATATAGCCATAGCGATTGATAAATTAACTCCATGACCATGGCACTGTTTCGTTGGACGAAAATGCCCCTACTTCATATTCTTTTATTCAGCGTGTTCTATACCGTCTACATATAATAGTATAACATGTGAAATAAAACATATACATATTTGATGCTAAAATTGAAATCAATCAAACTATACTATATGAACATGGAAAACAGTATAGACTTTTACATTCTTTTATTCAGTTTGTTTGTTCTATACTATCTAAATATAATAGTATAACAAGCCGAAAAATTATATACATCAAGTTTGGGATCGAAAGAGAGGTTCAAACAGACAGATAGGACGCCATAAGGAAGAGAGAAATGTATATATGAGTTAACCTGCAGAGAGCGAGAGTTGCCGATCTAGAAGTCGGAACCAGATGTGAAAAAACAAAACATTACAAAACAAGTAGATTAAACTATACTATATGAATATAGAAAATAGTATAAATCTGTTATTATTTTGGAAATATAGAGAAGGATATAATTGGTATTATACATATTATATACAGAATATCATAGCACCATTTTTATTATGGTTATTTTCTTAAATAACGTAACTAATATGGCTATACAGCCAAAATTCTCATGTTTATATACATTTTTGACGAATTGTTTCTCATACATTATTTTTATCTTAATTAGATTTAATATTCTTTTTATCATATTTGACTATTTTTTTTAATTTGTATATCTTTTTGTTTTCATGAAAAAAAATTACTCAATTATATACTTTTAATTTGTATATCGTTTTGATTTCATGAAAAAAATTACTCAATTATATACTTTACACATGCGACACGCTCATTTCTTTCTCCATCCAACCAGATTCTCATGGCTTATCTTTTTTCTAAATATTATTTCCTTGTTTTAAAAATAAAATGATGTATATCCTTTTTAGGTTTTCTACTTTCCTTTTTTAAAAATAGAACTACGAATATTATTGTTTATTTTTGTTCTTTTTATCGACTAATAATTTTTAATTATGATATACAGTAATGGCTTTCTTCAATCTCCTAAATCTCTCTGTTCATCTTCCATCATCGAATAATATTGGGGGTTGATCCTTCTTACTCCTTGATCGTCCTCTAGTCTCTGATTTACCCTTTCGTCGAGCTTGCGGTAAGCTTCTAGTTAGGGCTTTTTTTTGTCATCCTAGCTTTTCCTGTCACAGTCTCGTAGATTAGGGAATAGGGTTTTGTTGCATTGGCACTATGGGTTTGTTAAGGATTGATCAAGGTTGTGAGAGGATATGTGATTTGCCCGACGATTTGCTATTGCGGATCTTAGTCCTCGTCCCGACAAAAGATGCAGTGGCCACTGCGATCTTGTCTAAACGATGGCGTTACGTCTGGAAGATGCTGTATAAACTGGTCTTCAAAGACGACCAAGGCAGCGAGAGCTTTGGGTGGTTTATTGACAAGTCACTCCAACTCCTTAAGGCACCGAGACTAGTAAGCCTGGATGTCGAACTGGGTCCACGATGTCCTGTTGACGTAGATGTCAGAAATTGGGTTGAGAAGGCAGTTAAGCACGGTGTGATAAAGTTAGATTTCAAGCTCCTCTGGACAGGAGAGCCCACGAGCTTCCCTAAGAGCCTTTACGCATGCGACACGCTCGTTTCTTTAAATCTATCCAACCAGATTCTCGTCGATGTTTCTTTCCCGGCTAGCCTGCCATCTCTCTTATATCTGGATCTTATCAACGTGGTGTACAGAGACGAGGACTCTCTTGCTAGGCTTTTATCAAGTTCTCCTGTTCTCCACCGACTGGGGGTTGAACGACGTGATGAAGATGACAACCTGACTAACTTTACCGTGAAAGTGCCTTCGCTGAAAATATTACGTTATACGACTAGATGGCGCAAGCAAGAGGAAGAGCGAGAGGAAGAGCAAGAGGATCACATTGGGTCGTTGGTGATAGATTCCCCTGCATTAACAGATTTAAGCATAGAGGACGATTGGGGAGACTATTGTAGATTGATAGAGAATATGCTTTGTCTTGATGAAGCATACATCTATGTTCCTAACCCTGATGAAAAGCTTCTGAAATGTATTTCTTCTGCCAGACGTCTGTGCTTGTCTTTCTCCGAATCAATGGTATCCCCCGGGCCCGGTCTCCTTTGTTCCTTGTTCCTGGCTTGGTCAACTAATCTTTTTTGTTTTGTTTTTGTTTTACTGCAGGTTGCGTGTTGTAACGCCATTAACTTCTCTCGGCTCATAGATTTAGTGTTTGCTTCAGTAAATCCAGTAGATTGGTTGGAACCACTTGTTTTTTTGCTTCAAAACTCCCCTAAACTGAAAACTCTTACGATCGACACCATGGTGAGCACCCTCATCCCTTCAAATTAAATATGCACATCTATCTAGTTTTGTTGATTAAATAAGGTTTAAAATAAATGTAATGGTATCAGGGGTGGTGTCTCCCATCTTCTTGGAAGCAGCCGAGTACTCTTCCCGGATGTTTATCGTCTCATCTAGAGATTGTTAGGTGGAAAGACTATGGAGGAAAAAAAGATGAGAAACAACTACTGACATACATTCTCGCAAACTCAATCTGTTTAAAGACAGTGGAGATCGATCTCTCCCTCATACCAACCTCCAATCTTGAAGAGTGCCAAAAGGAATTAGAATCTATGCCTAGGATTTCACCATCATCTCGCCTTCTTTATTCTACCCCTCAAGCTGATTGGAGTTTTTAGCTTCATTTTTATTTTGGTTTATAGATTTTTGGGTAAAAACAATTCTATTTACTAGATTATTTTTAGAATTATCATTATTAAGTTATTTCAATAAAATTTTCTTCTTTTCCAAATGGACTCTCTAGTCAATCAATCAAGAGTTTCAGAAATCATACCAATCGAGTAATCCTTGACCGTTCGGGCAACTCTCTTGTGATCAAGTCCAGAATGTGCCTGTTTGTTCTCAGAGCATTCATCGCATGCTCTTTCGTCTCCTCAATATACTGTCACCAACATTATATATGTTTTAAGCCTTTATCCACACGGGAGAGTTTAATTATGATTAGGAATGCAGAGTCAAATAGAAGATTACCCTTGTCAGCTCGCGGGTGAATAGCTCGGATACTTCAACAGACATATCTGCTGTTATTACATGAGGAGGATGGTCCCACTGACATTTTTCACGAAACAGAAAAGAATGCAATGAGATACGGAGAACGTGAGAGATCAATTTCAAATGGGAAAGCACCAGTCTGTGGTAAATGGATATACCCGGTATTTTATCAGCTCGCCGTCTGGGTTATCCGGTAAATCCACCATCCCAATCTTTTTTACCAGTTGAGTGAGACCCAGTCTCGCATTTTGGGGACTTATTATCACCATTTCTCTTGCAATCTGAAATTATACTTTCAGATTCATACTTAAAAATGGAAGACTATGCAGTTACATAGATATATATTATATATATTTGCAAGACACAATAATTAATTAGACAAGACACAGACTGAGCTTACTTTTGTTATCTTCTCCAAGTCATCTTTTCCTCCATCAGTGACATCATCGCCAAAAACCACACGTTCAGCACAGCGTCCACCATGAGCTACCACCATTTGCATCTTCATATAACCAAATGTCGTGTAACCTTGGTCCACCATGTCTTCACGTGGATAGAAAACCGATACAGCAGCTTCCTGTAAAATTCAAGAGAAGAATTTAATCAATCCGCTCTTTTTACTGTATGGACTATTCAAACAACAATATTGTTATAACTGAACAAGAAAGTTTTTAAACGTAACTTGCCACCAGGAAGGAGCTGAGAAAACGCATGCCAGTCAAATCGCGGAAGAAGCTGAAATTGTTTGTTTTGATTCCTGAAGAAGCATCTTTGATATATATCATCAGAACATCGCTAGCGCAGACATCTAAGGAATACCCCATAGCTTTAATCTCGAGAGGTATCTTCCCAGCAACATCAACGAGTCTTTTGTTGGCCAAAAGTGTAAGAAGAGAGATATAACTGCTCAGGCCAGGCCTTAACCCAGCATTAGTCATGGACTTATAGATCTTCATTGCAGAGTCTACTTGCCCAGAACCAGGGTGCATCTCTAATAGACATGAATATGTGGATAGTGTCGGTAAAAACAAACCCAGCTTTCGCCATGTCTTTGAAAACCGAGATTGCTACTTCAAGCTTTTCTGATTTTGCATGAGATTCGATGATCATTGTGTACAATCCAAAGTTAGGCCTGAAACCTGACTTCTTCATCTCATCCCAAGGCCTAAGAGCAGCATCCAGCTTGCCTGCTTTAGCATATGAATCAATCAAATAAACAAACATAGTTGCTGATGGCCGATGACCAAAGCCTTGCATTTCCATGTAAACCTTCATCGATGTGTCCAACCGACCAGCTTTTCCCATTGAATCAACAAGTGAAGAAAACACACTAAAGCTTGGTCGGAGTTTCCTTTCCTTCATCTGCTGAAAAAGCTTGAAAGCTGCATCAAGACGGCCGGATTTGGCCAAGCTTGGAATAATCAGCTCATAAGTTGACCCATCCAACAAAGAATCAGTTTTCTCCATGCTCTCATAAATCTCAAATGCCTTATACGGCAGACCCTTGTTCAGAAACAACATCATTAGATTATTATATGTCTGCGTATCAATCTTGCACCCCGAATCTTGAGCCTTTTTGAAACAACAGAAAGCAACCTCCAATTTCTCGGCTTTAGCCAAATACTGAATCACTTGGTTATAGGCACTAAGCGACAAATCGCCGTGGCTACTCGAGTCTTGAACCATCTCCTCAAACAGCGTCTGAATCCCAACAAAATCCCTGCCCTGGTTCAACGCATCAAAGAGCACGACATAACATTCATCCGAAGGCAGATACCAAGGCTGCTTCTTAGCCCACCTGAACAAACTCAGCGCCGCATCAACATCTTGAACAATCTTCAAGGACTGCGTAACATGAACCATATTCGGCACAAACTGGAGCTTGTCCAATTGGGTCTCCAGCTCCGGCCCCCATTTCCACCTCTGCACAACCTCAACAATCTTTGCAACAGCAGAAGCATTCATGAATGGCTTCTTCAACCCACCAACCATAACATGGTCATCAAGCCCTGGCTCTACTGATCTTATTCCTTTACCGCTGTGTATTACACTACCCGACTCGTCTAAATACTCTACCTCCTCGGTCCAGCCACTAGATTCACTGCTTCCGCACTTATCACTGCAGAAACTCCTGACGATACTCGGACTTTGTTTAGTTAACCCAGCAGAAATAGTGTTTCTCGATACAGAACAATCCGGACTAAAGGCATTACCGACCGTGAAATTGCGCAATAAACGGACGCTGAGGGAGTAACAACCGGCTAAACTAGGGTTTAGTAGAGCGGGAGACAGCAATGGAGCCCCGGAAATGGTACTCCGACGAAGCGTGAAAATGACATTTCTGGGAATTACTTTGGCGCTTCTTCCACGGATCATCGAAGATGTAGACGGTATTATTGGGTCATGTAATGCGAATTGAAGATTCAAGAGAATCGATCCTAACCTGGTCTCCAGAGATGGCGATTCTCAGTTTCCTCCTCGGCTAAAACCCTAAAAAACCAGAGACTTTAGAAGCAGGGGTTTGCCCAAAAGGGATATTATTATTAGCATNTCCCTACAAAATCCCTGCCCTGGTTCAACGCATCAAAGAGCACGACATAACATTCATCCGAAGGCAGATACCAAGGCTGCTTCTTAGCCCACCTGAACAAACTCAGCGCCGCATCAACATCTTGAACAATCTTCAAGGACTGCGTAACATGAACCATATTCGGCACAAACTGGAGCTTGTCCAATTGGGTCTCCAACTCCGGTCCCCATTTCCACCTCTGCACAACCTCAACAATCTTTGCAACAGCAGAAGCATTCATGAATGGCTTCTTCAACCCACCAACCATTACATGGTCATCAAGCCCTGGCTCTACTGATCTTATTCCTTTACCGCTATGTATTACACTACCCGACTCGTCTAAATACTCTACCTCCTCGGTCCAGCCACTAGATTCACTGCTTCCGCTCTTATCACTACAGAAACTCCTGACGATACTCGGACTTTGTTTAGTTAACCCAGCAGAAATAGTGTTTCTCGATACAGAACAATCCGGACTAAAGGCATTACCGACCGTGAAATTGCGCAATAAACGGACGCTGAGGGAGTAACAACCGGCTAAACTAGGGTTTAGTAGAGCGGGAGACAGCAATGGAGCCCCGGAAATGGTACTCCGACGAAGCGTGAAAATGACATTTCTGGGAATTACTTTGATGTAGATGGTATTATTAGGTCGTACAATGCGAATTGAAGATTCAAAGAAACAATCATATTCCTAAGGGTCTCCAGAGATCGTGATTTTCCGTCTTCTCCTCGGCTAAAACCCTACAAACCAGGGGTTTGCGCAAAATTGATTTTTCCATTTTTCTAAAATTATATATAAAAAAAATTTATTATTTTGTTTCTTGTTTTCCTTTTTCTCTTTATCTAATTAACAAAATTTATAAGTGTCAAAATCGGATCAACTCAAAAAATTATGTTAATTACTCATTTTGACCCATACTCAAAAAATTATGTTAATTACTCATTTTGACCCATTCAATTTTTATATTGTAACATATGTAAGCCCTTTTAAGCCTTTCTCCGAAAATAAGCAATCAAATAATTATCTTCTCCTTCTCTCTTAAATCTTTGTTCATCTTCCATCATCGAATAACCCTCTAGTCTCTGATTTTCCCTTTCGTCGAGCTTGCGGTAAGCTTCTAGTTAGGGATTTTTATCATCTTATCTTTTCCCGGAACAGTCTCGTAGATCAGGGAACAGGGGGTTTGTTGCATTGTCGTCACTATGGGTTTGTCAAGGATTGATCCAGGTTGTCAGAGAATATGTGATTTTCCCGACGATTTGCTATTGCGGATTTTACTCCTCGTCCCGGCAAAAGATGCAGTCGCCACTGCGATTTTGTCTAAACGATGGCGTTCCGTCTGGAAGATGCTGTATAAACTCGACTTCAAAGACGACCAAGGCAGCGAGAGCGTTGGGTGGTTTATTGACAAGTCACTGCAACTCCTTACGGCACCGAGACTACTAAGCCTGGATGTCGAACTGGGTCCACGATGTCCTGTTGACGTAGATGTCAGAAATTGGGTTGAGAAGGCAGTGAAACTCGGTGTGAAAAAGTTAGATTTCAAGCTCCTCTGGACAGGAGAGCCCACAAGCTTCACTAAGAGCCTTTACACATGCGACACGCTGGTTACTTTATCTCTATCCAACCAGATTCTCGTCGATGTTTCTTTCTCGGCTAGCCTGCCATCTCTCTTATATCTGGATCTTTTCAACGTGGTGTACAAAGACGAGGACTCTCTTGCTAGGCTTTTATCGAGTTCCCCTGTTCTCCACCGACTGGTGGTTGAACGAGGTGCTGATGATGACAACTTGACAAACTTTACCGTGAAAGTGCCTTCACTGAAAATATTACGTTATAGGACTAGATGGCGCGGGGAAGAGGAAGAGGAACAGCGAGAGCGAGAGGAACAACAGCGACAGCGAGAGGGAGAGGAACAGGGAGAGGGAGAGGGAGAGGGAGATGAAGAGGGAGAGGAAGAGGAAGAGGGAGATGAAGAGGGAGAGGAAGAGGGAGAGGGAGAGGAAGAGGAAGAGGGAGATGAAGAGGGAGATGAAGAGGGAGAGGAAGAGGAAGAGGAGATTCCCCTGCATTAACAGATTTAAGCATAAAAGACCACTGGGGAGACTATTGTAGATTGATAGAGAATATGCTTTGCCTTGATGAGGTATACATCGGCTATGTTCCTAACCATGATGAAAAGTTTCCGACATGCTTTAGTTCTGCAAGACGTCTAGGCTTGAATTTATCCCAAACAATGGTATTCCCTTGGCCTGATTCGCTTTGTTACTTGTTTGTTCATTGCTTCTTGGTATAATTAATTTTTTTTTTTTTTTTAATTGCAGGCTGCCTGTTATTACGTTAAGTTTTCTCAGCTCATGGAATTACACATTCTTTCACAACAGCCAGCATATTGGTTGGGACCACTTATTTTGTTGCTCCAAAACTCTCCTAAACTGAAATCTCTTACGACCAACACCGGGGTAAGTGCCCTCATCCCTTCAAATATGCACATATTTCTAGTTTTGATGAATTTAAACAAGGATTAAAGTAACTGTAATGGTATTAGGGATGGTGTCCCCCATCTTCCTGGAACCAGCCGAGTACTATTCCCGGATGCTTATCGTCTCATCTAGAGATTGTTAGGTGGAAAGACTATGGAGGAACAGAAGATGAGAAACAACTACTGACATACATTCTCGCAAACTCAATCTGTTTAGAGACAGTGGAGATCGATCTCTCCCTTATACCAACCTGCGATCTTCAAGAGTGCCAAGAGGAGTTAGAATCTATGCCTAGGATTTCACCGTCATCTCGCCTTCTTTATTCTACCCCTGACGCCGATTGGGAGTTTTAGCTCATCTTTATTTCAGTTTAGATTGTTGGGTGAAACAATTTTTTGAATTTTCATTATTAAGTTATTTCAATAGATTTGTTTTTTTGAATTATCATTATTAAGTTATTTTTTAGCTCATCTTGATTTTGGTTAAGATCATTGTCTTAAATACTTTTTTTTTAAACAATGTAGCGCCTAACTTCCACTAGTAAAGTTTGCAACTTTAATTAGAGGGAAAAATGGACTTTACTTATGATGAGAAAAGGAAAGGAGCTTGCATATACACTAGCTTTGAATTGATGGGAACGTCCACTAATAATAGTGTTGCAATATCATCAAAATACAGAGAGAAGAAACAGAGTACAAAATTTGACTTTGAATGGTCTAACTATAAAAGATTCTAAAGCAATGATCCAAGGCTCTTTGAAGATGACCATGAAGAGTACAAAATTTGGCTTCGTCTAGCTTCTGGGCAGTGGTGCAGGACGTAAATCAATTGGCTGATAGCTCACTCGGTCCTTGTGAGGCAAAGGTTCCTCCTGAAAAGTTATCAATAGTCGGATTACTACGTTTCTAGACTTCAAACGGGACGAGAAGATGTTATATATAATAAACTACGTACCTCATCTGCGTCTATCTGGAACGGCTTCACAAAATCCTCAAACATCAAAGGAGAAAGATCCTTCATTTTGCCTTGAACTTCCTGCAAGATGGAAAAGAAAACTTCTTAGTCTGAGGTCGTTTGCTCATATAAGTAGATAAGATAACAAAGTCAATCAAGAGTTTCAGAAACCATACCAATCCAGTAATCCTTGACCGTTCGAGTAACTCTCTTGTGATCAAGTCCAGAATGTGCCTGTTTGCTCTCAGAGCATTCATCGCAAGCTCTTCAGTCTCCTCAATATACTGTCACCAGCATTCAAATCCCGTATATATATATATATATGTTTCAAGCCTTTATCCACACGGGAGAGTTTAATTAAGATTAGGAATGCAGAGTCAAATAGAAGATTACCCTTGTCAGCTCGCGGGTGAATAGCTCGGATACTTCAACAGACATATCTGCTGGCATTACATGAGGATCGTCCCACTGACATTTATCATGAAACAGAAAACAATGCAATGAGATACAGAGAACGTGTCAGATCAATTACAAATGGGAAAGTACCAGTCTGTGATAAATGGATATACCCGGTATTTTATCAGCTCGCCGTCTGGGTTATCCGGTAAATCCACCATCCCAATCTTTTTTACAAGTTGAGTGAGACCTAGTCTCGCATTTTGGGGACTAATCACCATTTCTCTTGCAATCTGAAATTACAGTTTCAGATTCTTACTTAAAAATGGAAGACTATGCAGTTACATAGATATTATATATTTGTAAGACACAATAACTAGTTAGACAAGACAGAGAGAGCAAGAGATAGACTGAGCATACTTTTGTTATCTTCTCCAAGTCATCTTTTCCTCCATCAGTGACATCATCGCCAAAAACCACACGTTCAGCACAGCGTCCACCATGAGCTACCACCATTTGCATCTTCATATAACCAAATGTTGTGTAACCTTGGTCCACCATGTCTTCACGTGGATAGAAAACCGATACAGCAGTTTCCTGTAAAATTCAAGAGAAGAATTTATTCAATCCACTCTTACACTGTGTTGACTGTTCAAACAAGAAAATTCTAATAACTGAACAAGAAAGTTCCGAAACGTACCTTGCCACCAGGAAGGAGCTGAGAAAACGCATGCCAGTCAAATCGCGGAAACAAATGAGCCAACACTATATGACCCGCCTCATGAACAGCCAGAAGTCTCTTCTTTTCGTAAGATACCTAATGTCACATTAGCTTCAATGGTAAGGGCTTTTTTAGATCTGTGGCATAATAGTATGGATTTGAGATAAATAGTACAATAGATGTCGGTACGAACACTTTGTTCACATTTCTGTTGTTCCTCCTCTGTAAGGAGAACACCCATACCCTCAAGCAATTGTTTATCTAACACATCAACAATATCTTGCTGATATATATACGACCGTCCCTTCCTAACCTGTAAAATCGAGTTAGAAATAATCAAGGATGCTTCTCTAACTATTGCATAATTCTGATGGGAAGGTGAGATCCAGTTGTAAGTTAATTTACATACCGACATTATCGCTGCTTCATTAACAAGATTCCGGATATCTGCTCCAGAAAAGCCAACTGTCCGAAAAACAAGCTGAATATAGAAAAGGAGCGAGAATAGTTATGAACTAGCAAACACCTATCGAGATTACCAAATAGCAGGAAAACTACTTGCCTTCCCAAAATCTATATCTTCAGCAAGGTTCTTCCCAGCGCTGTGAACTCCAAATATTTGCACTCTTTGCTTTGCATCAGGCAAACCAATATAGAGTCGACGGTCAATGCGTCCAGAACGGACAAACTCCAGGTCAAGTTCATCAGGTCTATTGGTAGCACAGATAAATATCACAGCTTGTCTCAGAGAAAACCTATCGATACCTGTCTTTTCCTTCCTGCAAGATGGTACAATTTGAATGTATAAAAACCTTAATACTAACCCCGTGAAGATCTTAGAAAGTGGGAAGGAACCAAAGAATAAATGTCAGATGAATATTGATAAAGAAAACATATATCTCATTAAAGTTTCTGAACAAGTGAAGACTCTTACTCCCCATCAAGCTGTGCAATTAAAGCTTCAAAAGTTGCTCTTCTCCGTGGATCTTTCCTAGCATGTCTACCAGCAATAGCATCTATTTCATCCACAAACACAAAAGCAGGTGCCTGGAGGCAATATATATATATATATATATATATATAAAATCAGATCTACAATAATAGTGTGAGTAAGACAACTATACCAAATGAGCTTTTATACACGTAACTAAGAGTGCTTACATTTCGTCTCGCGACTGAAAACATCTCATTGATCTTTGCAGCACCACTTTTTTCACTGTCTGTGAACTCTGCACCAGATGCAAACACAAATGGTAGCCCACTTTCCTTTGCAAGTGTTCGCGCAAAAAGTGTTTTCCCAGTCCCAGGAGGTCCAGAAAGAAGCACACCCTGACTCAAAAACGAAAACAGAGGAGGAATTGCACCTAGTCAGTTTAATGGAATGAACTACTATTCACATGTTAATCTGAGTCGAGATGTATTTTACCCTGACAAACGCCACATCTTTCTCATAGTATTGCATTGGGTTTCCCATGTAGATCATTAGCTCATCAAGAAGATCCCAAACATCACCGCCTAGTACAACTTCCTTATACATCGATTTTGTCTCACTGACATCTCCAACCGGCTGGATGAAAATTAAAACTTATAAATAGAAGTGTGAACATGTTTGAAGAAGGTCATAAAACCAAGAAGCAAAAAGGTTACTGTTCTAGTGTATGATGATTTACCAATATAAAATTTTCCGCATAAGCCATATCAAACAGCTGATTATACTTCTTGTAGAGAAACCGCTTGGATGTGATGAGAAGAAGCATGGCAGATTCTCTTATAAACCATAGAATCAGTATCCCAGGCAGAAGTGCAATGAACACTTTCATGAAGTAGTGGATCTGCCTCTTCTGAAGGAGATCCACCTCAACTCCGGAGTTGGAAATAGTCTCAAACAAGTATGGATCTAAGGGAATGTCAACCTAGAAAGAAAAAGGATACAAAATGGTAAATGTAAATCATTCAGCTTCAATACTTTCAACTAAGTATTTTTTACTTACAATATATTCTAGAGGGAAACCTTCTTTCATCGTCACATACAATCTCTTTAGATCTTCCGTGAAGACAACAGCTGCAACCTGTCAAAAACACACACAGAGTGGATACTGCATCAACAAGCTTAAGAACGAAGACGTCAAAAGATATCTTATACTATCACGTTCAGCTTCAAAATAATTACTTTGGAAAAAGGAAATTATTCATCATATTCTATTCCACAATGAATACACTGTCATCTATTTGTTCTCAGTTAAGAAAATTCAACTGGATATATTGACAGATACCCATCACAATTCCAAAGCCGAATAAGAGTAGAGTTTGAGCTGTACCTCAGAAGAATCAAGCTTCTGAAGAAAGTAGGTATAAGGAAGCTTAGGGCGATATCGCCACCATCTCTTTGATATCCAGAGAGCTCTAGTTCCCTCAGTTTCAGATGTCCTTTCAATAACATCTTTGCGAAGACTTTTCTCTACCTCTTTCATATCAAATTCAACAACATACTTAGCCATTGAGGAGTTTAACTGCTCTGATATTTTTTCTCTCTCCAACATTTCCTTCCAGCTTGCAAGCCTTTCCCGCCAAGTACCTACACTGTCTCCAGTTTCACCTATCATAGAAGGATGCATAGAGAGTTAGATGGTCAAAAGCAAAGGTTATCAATGCTACTCTATCTTGAATTTCATCTACTATAGAGGATTTAGGTTCAAGAAATGCTGCTCCTCAAGAAACTTGATTCATGAGAGAGAAATTAGATCATCGAAAGCAAAAGTTTCTTACATCAAATCACTTAATTATTGTATGACTTCAACATGAACAGAGATGATGAAATCAATAACAAAGCTACTATATTATAAGAAGTTTCAACCAAGCAAAACGATATTTAATGCAAATCAAATCAAATGTCTCCATCTAAAAATGTATATGGACTGACCAGAGACACCCAAATCTTGGCTTAGTTTCTTCTTTGCCTCTGTCTGAATCCTAGCATTTCTATCAATTATTCGTTTTAGAGATCCCTCTGTTGTCTCTAGATCCTCATCCCATGCATTTTCTCCAACATAAGTACTATCGTGGACAAGTGTTCCATCAGGCGCTTCAATGAACCTTTTTAGTTTCAAGCCTTTAGGTGTGGTCTTCCTCCAGATATTTTTCTTAAACCTGAAACGCTAAACAAAATCAGGACATGCTCGCAAGCCAACTAAACACAACATGCTCTATTCTCCCCACTCTTGATGCTTTCGGTGCCTCCATAGTTGATAATGTACTTGTCTATGTAACACCACTGTTTAAATATGAACCAAATTTTACCATGTCCCAGCAAATAAATTAACACTTGGAAACTGAGGATTAGGAAGCACTTACTTTTCTATATTGCTAGGAGATGGCTCGGGGATCAAAGCCTCCATAAAAGACTCTGTTAACTCTCTTCTTTCTCGTTCTATCCGAGGAGCTTGGATGGCAACATAAACTCTTTGACAAGAAAACAACAGCGCAAAAGCATATATGACCAAGGCAGCAACTCGTCTACCGTCCCAATTCCTGATGTCCTGATACAAAGCATCTTCTCTCATTACGAAACTGCAGCTAGTACGGTGCAAAACTAGCTAAATACACCACATGAACTACCCAAAAAGAACTAAGTTTCTCGAATTCTAGTATATGTTGTTAGATTAATCGTACGTGTTCCTCAATTCATCAGCAAAACAACGAAATAGAAACCGTTTGTTCCTCAATGTTTCTGAACACAAACAGAATCCACTCTCTAGCAATACAATACTTCAGAACCAAAGATTAACAAAGCTGAACTTCGTACCTTCCAGTGCTCCCACTTGTTCCAATCAATAAACGAGGGCACTGTCTCAGTCTTAAACCGAGTCAACTCGTGCTGGCCCTTCTGCACACTATCCTTAACTCGACCCACAAACTCATCCACTCTCGCATTTGCTTCTTCCGAGTCAAACCCACTTTCCTTCTTCGCAGTCTCTCCAATCTTCTCCACACCATCGCGAAGAGGCTGCGTAAATCTCACCCACGAAAACCCACCATCGTTATTAGACGACGACCCACTAGTACTCTCAGACGCATAGACTCGAAAAGCCGGCTTTTTCCGGGAACCTCTCAGTCCATACTTGGCGGGAAACCGAACAAGAGCAGAAATTTTAGGTCTTTTAAGAAATTGAGTCGATGAAGAGATAAGCGGATTCGGCTAATACGGAATTGCAATCTCCATGAACAAAAAATTTAGAAGTTCAAAGGAACAAAACCAGACACATTTGGGGATTTTCGCAGCTAAAGGTTTCTCTCAGCGGAAACAATGGAAGGAAAAAGGTGAGAACAAATGATTCGGCTTACTCGTCTCGCCGGCAATGACTTTCGCTTCTCTCCGGTGGTAGGAAGGTTTATCTACACTGAATCACTGAACCATCACTGATCCGTGCTTGGTTCGAAAACAGAAATGACGATAAACTAAAAGAGGCTCGAGCCCTACTGATTATTATTGGGTTAGGCTCATTAATGCCTCTCTCTCGGCCCATTAAAATTTCCATTTTAAACTTTGTACTGCCGTGGAGAGGGACAAACTTTAACATATTTGTCACGGGCCCACTCGTTTCTTGGGGTGTTCTCCACGCTGCTTCCCTTTTATATAATAGTCCGAGTCTTCTCGAAAGATCCACCAACTCTTTTATATAACCCACTTCGTTTTACTGTAACTTTCGATCGTCTCTCATTACAACCACTCATAACGTGAGTATATTCTCTTAATCAGTTTCTCATAATCGATTCCGATTGTTTTCCGATTTGGCTTTGCTGTTGAATTACTAGATCTGTTTCCACGATTTTGTTTGATTTCTCTGTCAATCTGATTTTCTCGGTGTGTATCGTGCTTTGTAGTGTTTTCTTTGTGTATCTACCATGGCAACGAAGAGAAGCGTTGGAACGTTATCAGAAGCAGATCTGAAGGGAAAGAGTGTGTTCGTGAGGGTTGATCTCAACGTTCCTTTGGACGATAACTCCAACATCACCGATGACACTAGGATTCGTGCTGCTGTTCCGACCATCAAGTACTTGATGGGTAATGGATCTAGGGTTGTTCTCTGCAGTCACTTGGTATGTTATCTCGGTCCTCACTTCACACGATTGCTTATCTATTGTGGATTTTTTTGATCTGATCTGTTTTTCTGGCTCGTTTATCTGATTGGTTTACATGCGGATCTCTTCCGCTTTCTTATTATGACTTGTGTGCACGATTTGCATAGCACGATTTGCATAAGTAGGATCTATCACTTGGTATCATCTGCATTGTTTCAATTTTTCGTTTTCTGTTGTTGGCGCTAGGTGGATAAGTTTTCATACTCTTAAGTTCTAGTTTCTGTTGGAACAATGATATTAAGTTATGTTCAGTCAGATGATGCTAGTTGGTTAAGTTCACGAAGCATGGAACTATTCGATACCTTTTATTTCAAATTTGGAATTTTGATGTCCCTGATCTCAATTTTATATTTAAATTTTATGTTTCAGGGCCGCCCGAAAGGTGTTACCCCTAAATACAGCTTGAAGCCTCTTGTGCCGAGGTTGTCTGAACTTCTTGGTGTTGAGGTTTGTTACTCTTGTTCCTTTTTGCTTGCTTTTTTTTTTTTTTGAAAAGCTGTCTTTACTACTCTGTGCTCACTCTGTTTGCGACTTGCTCTGTTGTGTTAATAGGTTGTAATGGCCGATGACTCTATTGGTGAGGAAGTTCAGAAATTGGTTGCAGGACTACCTGAAGGTGGTGTTCTTCTATTGGAGAACGTGAGGTTCTACAAGGAAGAGGAGAAGAACGACCCTGAATTTGCAAAGAAGCTTGCTGCACTTGCAGATGTCTATGTCAATGATGCATTTGGAACTGCTCATAGAGCTCATGCTTCAACTGAGGGAGTTGCCAAGTATTTGAAGCCTTCAGTTGCTGGTTTCCTTATGCAAAAGGTACTAAAATACTTCCAACTTCAAATATTTGAAGTGTTAATATTATACGTAACCATTTTTTTGTTACTGACTGATCATATTACTTGATATTGTGTTAGGAACTTGATTACCTTGTAGGAGCTGTGGCAAACCCCAAGAAGCCTTTTGCAGCTATTGTTGGAGGCTCAAAGGTTTCAACAAAGATTGGTGTCATTGAGTCCCTCTTGAACACTGTTGACATCCTTTTGCTTGGTGGAGGTATGATTTTCACATTCTACAAGGCACAAGGACACTCAGTCGGATCTTCCCTTGTTGAGGAGGACAAGCTTGAATTGGCAAAGTCACTCATGGAGAAGGCAAAGGCCAAAGGTGTTTCTCTGTTGCTCCCAACCGATGTGGTTATAGCTGACAAGTTCGCTCCCGATGCTAACAGCAAGGTAACAATCGCGCTCATTGCAGTTGACTGTCATCTTAATGGATAATGAATGTAAAAAAGAAAACTGTTTAAGCATCTGCTCTGATTTGTTTTAAGCTGACAAGGTTATGAACTATTGCAGATAGTGGCAGCCACGGCCATACCCGATGGCTGGATGGGTCTCGATATTGGTCCAGACTCCATCAAGACATTCAGTGATGCTCTAGACACAACCAAAACCATCATCTGGAATGGTCCCATGGGCGTTTTTGAATTCGAAAAGTTTGCAGCTGGAACTGAGGTACGAGCAAACTAACATAGCTTAAGTTTTAGTCTGATCAGTAACTCCATGTATGTCAGACATAGCTTAAGTAACTAACCCCGATCTCTTGTCTTGTTTCACTACCAGGCCGTTGCAAAGCAGCTTGCAGAACTGAGCGGAAAGGGAGTGACCACAATCATAGGAGGAGGTGACTCTGTGGCTGCCGTTGAGAAGGTCGGTTTGGCTGACAAGATGAGCCACATCTCTACCGGAGGTGGTGCAAGCTTGGAGCTTCTCGAGGGAAAGCCACTTCCAGGAGTCCTCGCTCTCGACGATGCTTAAGAATCATTAAGTTTCTTCTCTTGTGTCATTATACGTTTAACAAGCCGTCTGGTTTTCTTATGACCAGACGAGCAAGCCATGATATTGATGTCAGCTTGAGATTTCTGTCTGCGGCTCTCTTTTTTTTTTGAAGTTTTTAGTTTTGGGGCCTTTTTTTAATAAGATATGAAACTGGATTAGCAAACTTATCTGTATTTCAACTAATTATCAGTTGCTTTTCATTGGTGTTTTCTGGATGATTCATCCATTTTTTTTCTACAAATGTTCGATTTTGAAAGGAAAAGGCTAACATGTGAATTAAAATTTTAAGAAAAATTGCAGAAATCGGGTTTGACCTGACCAAAAAAGATCAGGAAAACAGTAACTTTGGATCGAATAAACAAAAGAAGAATTCGCCAGAAAAGGAAAAAGTAGAAGAAGAAAGTGAATAACAACGGCCCAGTTTCGAGAAAATGAAAAATATAACGGCCCAGTAAATGAGAATTCTTCGGCCCTGTGAAGACAGCAGATAAATTATCCCACATCGAATAAAAGCTAAACTAGACGGCAATGGATTCATGTATAAAACATCTGATGCTTCTTAGCTTTTCATTTCACGGAGCCGTGTAGTGAGCACAAAGCGAACTATTATTTCGCCTTTTACTAAAGAATACCGTGTGCTCTCTATGCTAAACGGCATACACCTATTTTTGGAGGAGTGACTTCATACGAAGTTTGCTCCATCATAACAATCAGTTCAATTATTGAAGTTATATTAATATACTTGTACTCTGTATAAAGTTATTTAAACCGGGAATGAAATTTGAAATGGGATTATTATCCGACGAAATAGTTAAAACCGCTTAGCTGAAGATTAATGCCGGTTAATTTGGTCTGAGACTGAGCACTGGGTTCCAAAACTAAAATTATGTTTCTTAGACGTATCTCGCTTTGTATAATTTTAGGCTTTTAGCTAATATTATACCGGTTAGTTTTGTACCAAAACCGGGTCGTTTCACTGGTTCTTGATATACCGGTTAATGGCTAAAACCGGTTGAAATCATCAATCCAGAGAGGTTGCTCCGATGTCAGAAAACCCTTGACGATCAAAAGAAAAGCCGTCTTCCTCCACAGACGGAGACTCTTGGTCTCTCCCATCTTTAATCGGAGTCATATTTGAAATCTCTTCAGATAACCGAAAACTTCCACATTTCTTCATCGCCTCTAATATCTGCGACTAATCAAAGTGAAGGTGGGCGCAGCAGTATTGCCGCCAATTTGCTCATCTCAATTGACGTTCTTCATTTGTAGATCATCTATCTATCTGCGAATCCCTTGTAAAGCTCTAATTTCTGCATCTATGAACTCCCGGGCAATGAGATTTGATTTCTCATCCGCGTCACATTTAATATGAAATCACAGATGTTCCTACGATCAGTCATTCAGATCTATTCAAAGCCGCCATGGATGCATCGTTCCTACTCCTCCGGAAACATGGAATTCAATATCTCTGGCGAGGTCATCAGTATCCTAGCTAAGAAGAGACCTATAGAGCCCGCTTTGGAGCCGCTTGTCCCGTTTCTATCGCATAAAATCATCACATCGGTAATCAAAGATCAGGTCAGTCGGCGATTGGGATTCCGTTTCTTTATATGGGCATAGAGAAGAGAGCGTCTCCGGAGCCGCGAGTCTTTCGGTTTGGTCATCGACATGCTCTCTGAAGAGAATGGGTGCGATCTATACTGGCAGACATTGGAGGAGCTAAAATCTGGTGGCGTCTCTGTCGATTCTTATTGCTTCTGCGTTCTGATCTCGGCTTATGCTAAGATGGGTATGGCGGAAAAAGCAGTGGAATCGTTTGGAAGGATGAAGGAGTTCGATTGCAGACCCGATGTGTTCACGTACAACGTGATATTACGAGTCATGATGCGAAAAGAGGTCTTTTTTATGCTAGCTTTAGCTGTGTACAATGAGATGCTCAAGTGTAATTGTGCCCCAAATCGATACACATTAGGTATTTTGATGGATGGATTGTAAAAGAAAGGAAGAATGGGTGATGCACAAAAGATGTTCGACGATATGACAGCTAGAGGAATTTCTCCCAACAGAGTAACATATACGATTCTCATTTCAGGCTTGTGTCAAAGGGGAAGTGCTGAAGATGCACGAAAGCTATTCCTCGAGATGAAAGCGGGCGGTCACTCTCCTGATTCTGTCGCGCACAATGCTTTGCTTGATGGGTTTTGTAAATCAGGACGGATGGTTGAGGCATTTGAACTGTTGCGACTGTTTGAGAAAGATGGTTTTGTACTTGGCCTCCGAGGTTATAGCAGCTTAATAGATGGATTATTCAGAGCTAGGAGATACAATGAGGCATTTGAGCTGTATGCAATTATGCTGAAGAAAAATATCAAGCCTGACGTTGTTCTGTACACAATATTGATTCAAGGGTTATCCAAAGCCGGGAAGATTGAGGATGCATTGAAGCTGTTAAGCAGCATGTCGAGTAAGGGCATTCGCCCGGATACTTACTGCTACAATGCTGTTATAAAGGCTCTATGTGAGCAGGGACTTTTGGAAGAGGCTAGGTCCCTCCAACTCGAGATGTCGGAAACGGAATCATTCCCTGATGCCTACACGCACACAATTCTCATTTGTAGTATGTGCAGGAATGGGCTAGTTACGAAAGCCGAAGAAATTTTCAAGGAGATTGAGAAGAGAGGTTGTTCTCCTTCGGTTGCTACGTTCAATGCTTTAATCGATGGACTGTGCAAGTCTGGTGAGCTCAAGGAAGCCAGGTTACTGTTGCATAAAATGGAGGTGGGGGGACCGGCTTCATTGTTTCTACGGCTTTCGCACAGTGGAAATCAGAGTTTTGACACCATGGTTGAATCGGGTTCGATTCTCAAGGCATACAAGGATCTTGCACATCTTGCTCATACTGAGAATTCGCCGGATATTGTATCTTACAATGTTCTGATAAACGGTTTCTGCAAAGCAGGAAACATTGACGGTGCTATCAAGCTGCTCAACGTGCTTCAACTAAAGGGTTTATCCCCTGACAGCGTCACTTACAACACTCTCATCAATGGACTTCATAGAGTCGGCAGAGAAGAAGAAGCTTTTAAACTCTTTTACGCGAAAGATGACTTTAGACACAGCCCCGCGGTTTACAGATCGCTCATGACATGGTCATGTCGAAAAAGAAAGATTGCGGTGGCTGTTAGTCTATGGATGAAATACCTGAAGAAGATATCTTGTCTGGACGATGAAGCAGCTAATGAGATTAAACAATATTTAAAAGAAGGGGAAACCGAGAGAGCTTTAAGACGGCTAATCGAAATGGATACCAGAAGAGACGAATTCAGTTTAGGACCTTACACAATATGGCTGATCGGGTTATGCCAATCAGGGAGATTTCAAGAGGCCTTGATGGAGTTTTACGTTTTAAGGGAGAAGAAGATCCTCGTCACACCTCCGAGCTGTGTCAAGTTGATTCATGGACTCTGCAAAAAAGAACAACTTGATGCAGCAATAGATGTGTTCTCATACACTCTAGATAACAACTTCAAGCTGATGCCTAGAGTTTGCAACTACATCCTAAGCTCTCTCCTGCAATCAAGAGACAAAATGGAGATTGTTTCTCAACTTACAAATAGAATGGAACATGCAGGGTACGACATTGACTCGATGCTTGAATTCAGGCTTTTGAAACGTCTTAGACATAGAAAGGTCAGGTTCTGATAGATCTTTGGGCAATGAAATGATACATAAAGGCTTCTTTACAACAGGGTTTGTTGGCGGGTTTTGTCTAGAAGAGAATTTGAGTTTTGATTCAGTCTCTATATAACTTAACATTACATTAGTGTAGACGAATCTCTGGAACCAGAAGCTCAGAGGAAACATGACAAGACCGAGTGTAAGCAGGTTATAAGGAAAAAAAAAGTGGTAATACGTAAATGCTTTGTAAGCTTTACTTATAGAGTCGTTCTTCAAGTTTTCAATATTGTACACTGATTTGTTCGGTATGATGTTAAATCTCTTTGAAATAAAGACTAAACATGTCTGAATCAATGATTTCGTTCCAAAATGTCTGAATCTCATATATATTATACACAGCTTGTCTCTAGGATAGTGCAGTTTCCTGAATCCCTGATGAGACAAAATAGCCATTAATCAACCATTAATTGGTTTGTTCACGTCAGGAAAAAAATTTGCCTGGTTATGAATGTTTGTTACCTCTTTGATTCTTCTTCATTGTGGATCATAGTGCTCGAATCATAAACTTTGTAAATGAACCAGATTGCTATGAGTTTTGGTCCACTTAGGGCTTTGAAAATTTTGCTGAAGTTGACATCAACAAAAAAACAGCAGCTGAATTTGAGCTGGAAACGTCTGACGTGGCATCACCAAGGGCTTTCCCCCTAACAGTCAGTATCTCAGTGCCAAAACGGCAAAAGATCTTGGTCAAATATCACAGGAGGCCGACCAATCATGGGACCAACCGTTGGATCCACTACACGTGTCTTGTTGTGTTCTACGTCCAAATCTCAACCCTTGATTCTATCATTAATTAATATTTGTTGTATCTATTGTAGGTGGGCCGCAGCAGATCGCCACCCATCAATTTTATAGCAACAGTGTGTGTCGTCTCTGCACAGTCGTAGGCACATTTATATATTCGTAAAAACTCCGTTGAGTAGACAAAAGAGTGCAATTCTTTGAATTTAAAAAAAGGAAAAAGGAGAAACTCTGCGAACATTTTGGATTCTCCACGGTTTATATTTTGGCTCTACACCTACTCCCAGAAGCCAACGAAGGGGGTTAGGGTTTTTGACCAGCGAGATCTCTTTGTTTCTCCAGTAGCACACAATTCAATGGCCTTCTCTTCTCTCCTCAGATCTGCAGCCGCCTCCACGGTTGCCGCTCCTCGCGCTGACTTTTTCTCGTCGCCGGCGTGTGATCATTTTAAGGTCCGAGACGACGACGTTTTGCCTCTTATTGATGTTATGTTGTTTCTGCTCGATTTGATTTTTGCTTTAGCTTATGCCGTGCTTTTGATCTGCTTGAATTTCGCCTTTACGCGCCTTTGGTTAGTTCGGAGAAGTGGTTTGATGTGATGAATACGTTTATCCTGTTTTCTTTACTTCTGCTCTGAGTTTCTCAACGTGTGCTGGTGACATTAATCCTGTTTTTTTTCTTCCTTCTTTCGCTCTCGTATGTTGTCTCATTGAATCGATAAATTTTCCAACTTGTGAACTGGCCTGAGTTTGAAATCTTAGTTGTTCTAATGGCATACGTTTTTGTATTATCGGATCAGACTGTTAGCTTAGATAGTTTAGTTCAACAATTAGCGAGTTATATGCTCGGATACTTTTCAGTCTCTTTTGGAGTTGCTACTTTGTTTGTTTGATTTGAATTATTATCTCAGGAACTTTGCAATAAAAACAATCGTATTTATTCTCCGTGTATCAAATTCTCAGGTGTCGTCAAGTCTTGGATTTAGTTGCAACCTGAAATCATCAAGATTTTCTGGTGCTGCCATTGCTACTGGGCCATCTGCATCTCTACAGTTCTGTCACTAACTCTGTTACACATGTAAATCGTACAATGCACTTTTCTATTCTCATAGGTTTGTTGTTTTTATGTTCAAATGTACAGAAAATGCAATGCAGTGCAACCCATCAAGGCCACGGCTACGGAAGTGCCATCTGCAGTTCAAAGTAAGTAAGAAGAACTTTTTTATTTTATTTAGTGGCTGTGTTTGTTACTGTATGCTTATTGGTGAATTTGATTTGATTGGCTTGAGTAGGGTCAAGTAGCACTGGAAAGACAAAGGTTGGGATCAATGGTATGCGCTTCTATCCACTGATGCCTCCCAGATCATCAATTAATCACTTAAAAGAATATTTTGTTGAGGCCCCAACTTATTCAATTTTATAGAAGCTCCTTTTTTCTATGAGTTCTGCAGGTTTTGGTCGGATCGGAAGGTTGGTCCTCCGTATTGCAACATCCAGGGATGATATTGAGGTTGTAGCAGTGAATGACCCATTCATTGATGCCAAGTACATGGTAAGGATAGCTGATTATTTTAGCAGGCTATCTTGAAACGCTATTTATGCTCTCTTGTTAATCTGAGCTAATTTCTTGAACCCGGTATAGTTTGATAAAACTTTGAAAGATGTATCATATTCATATGTTAGTCTTCTTTTCCAGTGAACAAATGTCTGGTTTTCAAACTTGATGTGGATCATCTGTCCCCTTATTTCACAGGCTTACATGTTGAAGTATGATTCTACTCATGGAAATTTCAAAGGAACCATCAATGTCATTGATGATTCTACTTTGGAGATCAATGGAAAAAAGGTCAATGTTGTCAGCAACAGGTATTCGCTTCAAAGTGGCATTTTCTTTTCTTGCAGATCAGAGAAGACCCTATCTAAGTTTAGAACTTAACATCTTTTTCACTCTTCCTCAGAGATCCAGCTGACATCCCTTGGGCTGATCTTGGAGCTGATTATGTTGTTGAGTCTTCCGGGGTATTTACTACCCTGTCAAAGGCTGCATCCCATTTGAAGGTGCGTTTTCATACAAACATGCAACGTTGACCTCATAACTTGTGATAACATTTTTTTCAAAAAAACCTTGTTTTAAGATGACATATGCCTGATTGGCATTTCATTGGTTTTCCAGGGTGGTGCAAAGAAAGTAATAATATCTGCCCCTTCAGCTGATGCACCCATGTTTGTTGTTGGNATTCATGGACTCTGCAAAAGAGAACAACTTGATGCAGCAATAGATGTGTTCTCATACACTCTAGATAACAACTTCAAGCTGATGCCTAGAGTTTGCAACTACATCCTAAGCTCTCTCCTGCAATCAAGAGACAAAATGGAGATTGTTTCTCAACTTACAAATAGAATGGAACATGCAGGGTACGACATTGACTCGATGCTTGAATTCAGGCTTTTGAAACGTCTTAGACATAGAAAGGTCAGGTTCTGATAGATCTTTGGGCAATGAAATGATACATAAAGGCTTCTTTACAACAGGGTTTGTTGGCGGGTTTTGTCTAGAAGAGAATTTGAGTTTTGATTCAGTCTCTATATAACTTAACATTACATTAGTGTAGACGAATCTCTGGAACCAGAAGCTCAGAGGAAACATGACAAGACCGAGTGTAAGCAGGTTATAAGGGAAAAAAAAGTGGTAATACGTAAATGCTTTGTAAGCTTTACTTATAGAGTCGTTCTTCAAGTTTTCAATATGTACACTGATTTGTTCTGTATGATGTTAAATCTCTTTGAAATAAAGACTAAACATGTCTGAATCACTGATTTCGTTCCAAAATATCTGAATCTCATATATATACACAAGAGCTTGTCTCTAGGATAGTGCAGTTTCCTGAATCCCTGATGAGACAAAATAGCCATTAATCAACCATTTATTGGTTTGTTCATGTCAGGAAAAAAAAGTTGCCTGGTTATGAATGTTTGTTACCTCTTTGATTCTTCTTCATTGTGGATCAGACATAGTGCTCGAATCATAAGCATTGTAAATGAACCAGATTGATATGAGTTTTGGTCCACTTAGGGCTTTGAAAATTTTGCTGAAGTTTGACATCAAAACAAAACAGCAGCTGAATTTGAGCTGGAAACGTCTGACGTGGCATCACCAAGGGCTTTCCACAGTCAGTATCTCAGTGCCAAAACGGCAAAAGAACTTGGTCAAATATCACAGGAGGCCGACCAATCATGGGCCCGAGCGTTGGATCCACTACACGTGTCTTTTTGTGTTCTACGTCCAAATCTCAACCCTTGATTCTATCATGAATTAATATTTGTTGTATCCATTGTAGGTGGGCCGCAGCAGATCGTAACCCATCAATTTTATAGCAACAGAGTGTGTCCCGTCTCTGCACAGTCTTAGGCACATTTATATATTCCTAAAAAAACTCTGTTGAGTAGACATAAGAGTGCAATTCCAAAGCATTTATTTGAATTTAAAAAAGGAAAAAGGAGAAACTCTGCCAACATTTTGGATTCTTCACGGTTTATATTTTTGGCTCTACACCTATTCCCAGAAGCCAACGAAGGGGGTTAGGGTTTTTGACCGGCGAGATCTCTTTGTTTCTCCAGTAGCACATAATTCAATGGCCTTCTCTTCTCTCCTCAGATCTGCCGCCGCCTCTACGGTTGCCGCTCCTCGCGCTGACTTTTTCTCGTCGCCGTCGTGTGATCATTTTAAGGTCTGCGACGACGTTTTTGCCTCTTATTGATGTTATGTTGTTTCTGCTCGATTTGATTTTTGCTTTAGCTTATGTCGTGCTTTGATCTGCTTGAATTTCGTCTTTACGCGCCTTTGGTTAGTTCGGAGAAGTGGTTTAATGTGATGAATATGTTTATCCTGTTTTCTTTACTTCTGCTCTGAGTTTCTCAACGTGTGCTGGTGAAATTAATCCCGTTTTTTTCTTCCTTCTTTCGCTCTCGTATGTTGTCTCATTGAATCGATGAATTTTCAAATGGGCTGAGTTTGATATCTTAGTTGTTCTAATGGCATACCTTTTTGTATTATCGGATCAGACTGTTAGCTTGTATAGTTTAGTTCAACAATTAGCTGGAAGCTGAGTTATATGCTCGGATACTTTTCAGTCTCTTTTGGAGTTGCTACGTTGTTTGTTTGATTTGAATTATTATCTCAGGAACTTTGCAATAAAAACAAGTGTATTTATTCTCCGTGTATCAATTACTCAGGTGTCGTCAAGTCTTGGATTTAGTCGCAACCTGAAATCATCAAGATTTTCTGGTGCTGCGATTGCTACTGGGCCATCTGCATCTCTACAGTTCTGCCACTAACTCTGTTACACATGTAAATCGTACAATGCACTTTTCTATCCTCATAGGTTTGTTGTTTTTATGTTCAAATGTACAGAAAATGCAATGCAGTGCAACCCATCAAGGCCACGGCTACGGAAGTGCCATCTGCAGTTCAAAGTAAGTAAGAAGAACTTTTTTATTTTATTTAGTGGCTGTGTTTGTTACTGTATGCTTATTGGTGAATTTGATATGATTGGCTTGAGTAGGGTCAAGTAGCACTGGAAAGACAAAGGTTGGGATCAATGGTATGCGCTTCTATCGATTGATTTCTCCCAGATCATCAATTAATCACTTAAAAGAATATTTTGTTGAGGCCCCAACTTATTCAATTTTATAGAAGCTCCTTTTTTCTATGAGTTCTGCAGGTTTTGGTCGGATCGGAAGGTTGGTCCTCCGTATTGCAACATCCAGGGATGATATTGAGGTTGTAGCAGTGAATGACCCATTCATTGATGCCAAGTACATGGTAAGGATAGCTGGTTATTTTAGCAGGCTATATCTTGAAACGCTATTTATGCTCTGTTGTTAATCTGAGTTACTTTCTTGCGTGCTTGAACCCGGTATAGTTTGAGAAAACCTTGAAAGATGTATCATATTCATATGTTAGTATTCTTTTCCAGTGAACAAATGTCTGGTTTTCAAACTTGATGTGGATCTTCTATCCCCTTATTTCACAGGCTTACATGTTGAAATATGATTCTACTCATGGAAATTTCAAGGGAACCATCAATGTCATTGATGATTCTACTTTGGAGATCAATGGGAAAAAGGTCAATGTTGTCAGCAAGAGGTATCGCTTCAAAGTGGCATGTAGTTTTCTGTAGATCAGAGAACATGCTTTCTCAGTTTAGAACTTCACATTTCTTTTTACTCTTCCTCAGAGATCCAGCTGAGATCCCTTGGGCTGATCTTGGAGCTGATTATGTTGTTGAGTCTTCCGGGGTATTTACTACCCTGTCAAAGGCTGCATCCCATTTGAAGGTGCATTTTCATACAAACATGCAACGTTGACCTCATAACTTGTGATAACATTTTATTCAAAAAAACCTTGTTTTAAGATGACATATGCCTGATTGGCATTTCATTGGTTTTACAGGGTGGTGCAAAGAAAGTAATAATATCTGCACCTTCAGCTGATGCACCCATGTTTGTTGTTGGGGTAAATGAGAAGACATACCAACCAAACATGGATATAGTCTCCAATGCAAGTTGTACCACCAATTGTCTTGCACCTCTTGCTAAGGTTGGTAATGTTGCACCATGATCTCATCCCTACCCAGAATTCACTCATTTCTAAGAGCTTCGTTAAGGTCAACTTAACTGTTTTTTTGGCAGGTGGTGCATGAGGAATTTGGTATTCTTGAAGGCTTGATGACAACTGTCCACGCAACCACTGGTCTATATTTCTGGCTCTCCTGCTGTACATCACTGTATATGACCAACCTGTTAACACTAACCTATGTGTTTTGGTTATCTTTTCCTTCCATATTCAGCTACTCAGAAAACTGTTGATGGGCCATCAATGAAGGACTGGAGAGGAGGCCGGGGAGCTAGTCAAAACATCATTCCCAGCTCAACCGGTGCTGCAAAGGTACACAAAAGTCACATGGTTATCTACAAGACTATAAGCATGTAATTATCTTGAATCTGGAACCATATTTGAGCTGTGGGTTTTTGGTCGAAATAGGCCGTAGGTAAAGTTCTGCCAGAACTGAACGGGAAACTTACAGGAATGGCATTCCGTGTTCCAACACCAAATGTTTCCGTTGTTGATTTAACTTGCCGACTTGAGAAAGGTGCCTCTTACGAAGATGTTAAAGCAGCCATCAAGTATGCTTCCCAAAACTCTCTTGACCAACCAATTTTCCTCCTCACAATATTATTGTTTCATGAGTTTAATGTAGAACTTGTAGTAAACCTCTCTCTCATGGTTTAATGTAAACCTTAAACAGGTTTGCCTCAGAAGGACCTCTAAAAGGCATTCTAGGGTATACAGATGAAGATGTAGTCTCCAACGATTTCGTGGGTGATTCAAGGTTGGTGTCTCTTCTTTTCTTCAAAGCAATCTGAATCTTGCTTTGTGGTTGACCGACCAATGTGGTGATTTCGATTTTGACATCACAGGTCAAGTATCTTTGACGCCAATGCCGGGATTGGATTGAGCAAGTCCTTTGTGAAACTTGTCTCTTGGTACGACAACGAATGGGGTTACAGGTACAGTTCTTGATTCTCATATTATATTTACTACATTAGATATAGCCACCAGTCCTCAAACACTTACAGTTCTTCTCCCATTTTACTACAGCAACCGAGTGCTTGACCTTATAGAGCACATGGCCTTGGTAGCAGCCAGCCGCTAAAGACGCACCGGTTCTTGCAGAAGCTTGAGACTTTCTACATTTTGCTTTGACGTGCTACAAAGCCATTTTGGATTGGATTGGATTGGTTCGGTTCTACTAGGTGCTAGATCTTTTAGGGGGTTTGGTTTGAATCACGAGCCTTGCTTCTTTTTTGTTCTCTTTTAGTATCTGCAACTACGGAAACATTGATTTGGTCTAAAAGACTAAAAACCATGCGACTTTCATCTATCATCAATAAGGGGACAAAATTTGTTGTACTTTACCAAAATGAGCTTATCAGTCTCTAAGCAATTATTGGTTGGGAGTTTCTTTAGTGCATCGTTTAGCTTTGCCCGTGCTTATGGTATAATATCTTTTAAAACCTTTAGTTTTTTAGACATGGAAACAGATATTGAATTAGATTAAGCGTTGTAACTAAACGCCTACTCTATAGGTTATCTTTTTCCTGTTACCACGTTTTAAGAAGAAAGCTTACTCGTTTTCGCATTGAAACTCGCTTGGTTTTGGCGATTTCTGGAAGCTAAGCATGAAGAATCTTCTATCTCCTCTGCGTCTTGACTCTTTATCTCTTACAGAACTTCTCGTCTCTTCGTCGCTCCTAAAGAAAGAAGCGAGGCTATGGCTGAAGGAAGGACGTTATACTTACAGAGGAATTATAATTCGCGAGTTTGAGGACACGGAGAAGAAACTCTTGGGATAAGGTTCTTTCTGTGTCTCTCCGACTTTTAAGTGAAAATTACAATGTTTACCAAGTAGTATTGTTTATTTTCCATATGTTCCTCGGAGTATTGTTTACATATCTTCATTTAACCTTTATTTAATTACATAATGCTCCCTGAAATTTTGTTTTATTTCAGATAGCTAGCTCCCGAAATTGTCTTTTATTGTAAATGTTTACTGAAAGTTTGTTATATCGTAGATGGTCCCTAAAAATTTATTTTATTATTCCAAACCGTCTCTCGAGCGTTTTCATAACAGTTTGTGTCCCTGGACTTAAGTTTATTTCATATGCTCCCGGGACTATTGTTTATGGCATATGTTTACTGAACTTTTTGTTTATTACAGTTCTCCCTGAGCCTCTCATGGTTTGAATGTTTGATGTAAACCTCCGATATTCTAGTGCATACAAATGCCGTCTCCAGCGATTTCGTCATAGATTCAAGGAAATCTTAAAATTTCATTCCATACAGGAATTTTAAAATTTGTCTTGCAAACTATTAGAGCGTTGATACTGTTCAACAGTGACGTGCACGCAAAAGAAAATAGTCTGAAAGTTATCAAAAAAAAAAAAAAAAAAATAGTGTGAACATAATAATCCAAAGCGGTGGTCGAGTCGTGTGCCTTCGCCTCTCTAGATATTTTATGTTTTTTTATGGAACTTTAAGATATTTTATGTTAATTTGAAGATTTTGTAAATGGACAAGTGGCTCTCCTGGTTCATCTACAGTTCTACACCACTAGAAACGAGAAATGGTCCAGTTTTCAGCTCCACCACTTTTGCAACACCATGAGTCCACAGCCACGTATGCTGTTATCAAGTTTGTATTTCTACAATAAACAAAATACATTGCTTGGCGCATATCTTTCTTTTGATAATACCAAATTTTCTCAATTATATATAATTATATATACGTTTTATTTTGTTTTAATTTGTTTTTTTACACAACCTCAATTATACGTTTCAAATTTATTCTGATTTTGCTTAAAACATTTTATTTTTATATAATAGTTTGTCTGTTTTTTCTGGTTCGTACTTTGTATATGATCAGTTTCATGTGAACATTTTCTTTTTTGCCATTAAAAGTTTATTTAAGGAAAAAGAATTTTGACACTCTATATACACAACACAGCAGCACATATACACAGAGAGAGCGACGTGGCATTTTCTGCCAACTTCTAATTCCCAAAAAGAAGCTAACAATATTTGTTTCGCTCGTAATAACTTCCCCAAAATATCAGCAGAGAGAGAGAGAGAGAAAAAAAAAAGAGATACGAATATGGCGACGGAGCATCTCGGCGTTAGTGGTCGTGGAGAGGACTACATTGTCGACCTTCTGCCGAACGACGACGACGACTCGCCTCCGTCTTCATGGCGTCTCAGCCTCGACACATTACGCCTCCCTTCTTCTTCTCCGTTGTCCTCTGGCCGTCACAAGGGCCGTACTCGCTTGTCCCGTTATCTCCGGACTCCGAGTAAGTTTCTTCCTCGCCCTTCTCCTAAATCCTCGTTTCGTGTTTATGTGTATAATCGTTCTACTGTTGGTGTTTTACAAGGAATGTCACTCTCTTTTCTCGTTGGTCGGCAAGTTGATTCAGAATTTAACCCTAGACGACTTTCCGCAATTAATTGCTCCAAGTATACGTTTGGTTAATTAATTCCCAATATTTTAGCTCTATGGGAAATTCTAGACTTGTCCTGCCTAAACTTTTCTGTGTAAAAACCCCTGTTTATTGTCAAGCTTAATTTTGATGAAATTTGAAATTGGTACTTGGAAATTTCGACGGATACAATATTCTCTATTTTCCAAATGGAGCATGATGTCAGATTCTATATGGATCTGGGAATCTTCTCTTAGTTGTTTAATCATATAGTGATGAATCAGAATCTTGCTTTATTTAATTGTGAATCATATTCTTCGGAGGTTTTACGCATTGTCGATTGATGGGGAAAATGATAAAACCGTCAATGATACATGCTTGAATCATCATCAGTAAGTAGGTACATAGTCTTGACATGGGTTTTACTCTTCTTTGTTGTCAAAAATCAGACAAGGAACGTAAAGTCTCTGAGTACTACAAGAAGCAAGAGAAGCTCCTTGAAGGTTTCAATGAGATGGAGACAATTAACGAGACTGGTTTTGTATCCGGANCTATGTGTTTTGGTTATCTTTTCCTTCCATATTCAGCTACTCAGAAAACTGTTGATGGGCCATCAATGAAGGACTGGAGAGGAGGCCGGGGAGCTAGTCAAAACATCATTCCCAGCTCAACCGGTGCTGCAAAGGTACACAAAAGTCACATGGTTATCTACAAGACTATAAGCATGTAATTATCTTGAATCTGGAACCATATTTGAGCTGTGGGTTTTTGGTTGAAATAGGCTGTAGGTAAAGTTCTGCCAGAACTGAACGGGAAACTTACAGGAATGGCATTCCGTGTACCAACACCAAATGTTTCTGTTGTGGATTTAACTTGCCGACTTGAGAAAGGTGCCTCTTACGAAGATGTTAAAGCAGCCATCAAGTATGCTTCCCAAAACTCTCTTGACCAACCAATTTTCCTCCTCACAATATTATTGTTTCATGAGTTTAATGTAGAACTTGTAGTAAACCTCTCTCTCATGGTTTAATGTAAACCTTAAACAGGTTTGCCTCAGAAGGACCTCTAAAAGGCATTCTAGGGTATACAGATGAAGATGTAGTCTCCAACGATTTCGTGGGTGATTCAAGGTTGGTGTCTCTTCTTTTCTTCAAAGCAATCTGAATCTTGCTTTGTGGTTGACCGACCAATGTGGTGATTTCGATTTTGACATCACAGGTCAAGTATCTTTGACGCCAATGCCGGGATTGGATTGAGCAAGACCTTTGTGAAACTTGTCTCTTGGTACGACAACGAATGGGGTTACAGGTACAGTTCTAGATTCTCATATAATATTTACTCCATTAGATATAGACACCAGTCCTCAAACACTTACAGTTCTTCTCCCATTTTACTACAGCAACCGAGTGCTTGACCTTATAGAGCACATGGCCTTGGTAGCAGCCAGCCGCTAAAGACGCACCGGTTCTTGCAGAAGCTTGAGACTTTCTACTTTTTGCTTTGACGTGCTACAAAGCCATTTTGGATTGGATTGGATTGGTTCGGTTCTACTAGGTGCTAGATCTTTTAGGGGGTTTGGTTTGAATCACGAGCCTTGCTTCTTTTTTGTTCTCTTTTAGTATCTGCAACTACGGAAACATTGATTTGGTCTGAAAGACTAAAAACCATGCGACTTTCATCTATCATCAATAAGGGGACAAAATTTGTTGTACTTTACCAAAATGAGCTTATCAGTCTCTAAGCAATTATTGGTTGGGAGCTTCTTTAGTGCATCGTTTAGCTTTGCCCGTGCTTATGGTATAATATCTTTTAAAACCTTTAGTTTTTTAGACATGGAAACAGATATTGAATTAGATTAAGCGTTGTAACTAAACGCCTACTCTATAGGTTTATCTTTTTCCTCTTACCACGTTTTAAGAAGAAAGCTTACTCGTTTTCGCATTGAAACTCGCTTGGTTTTGGCGATTTCTGGAAGCTAAGCATGAAGATATATGCCTCTTGAGATCGACAACCTAATCATCTATCTCTTCTGCGTCTTGTCTCTTATCTCTTTCAGAACATCTCGTCTCTTCGCCATCATCACCAATGGTGCCGAGAATTTACAAGACGAAGTCGCTCCTAAAGAAAGAAGCGAGGCTATGGCTGAAGGAAGGACGTTATACTTACAGAGGAGTTACAATTCGCGAGTTTGAGGACAAGGAGAAACTCTTGGGATAAGGTTCTCTCTCTCTCTCTATGCTTGCTCCGATATTTAAGTGAAAATTACAATGTTTACCCTGTAGTATTGTTTATTTTCCATATGTTCCTCGGAGTATTGTCTATTACATATTTTCATTAAACCTTTATTTAATTACATAATGCTCCCTGGGACTTTGTTTTATTTCAGATAGCTCCTGAAATGTCCTTTTATTGTAGATAACTCCTACAAGTTTGTTTTATTACAGATGGTCCCTTAAATTTTATTTTATTATCCAAGATGTTCTCAAGCGTTTTCATAACAGTTTGTGTCCCTGGACTTTTGTTTATTTCATATGCTCCCGGGACAATTGTTTATGGCATATACTGAACTTTTCGTTTATTACAGATCTCCCTGAGCCTCTCATGGTTGATTTTGATGTAAACCTCCGATATTCTAGTGCATACAAATGCCGTCTCCAACGATTTCGTCAGTGATTCAAGTCAAGGCAGATCACTTATTTCTCTAGATAATACCGAATGGATTTTCTTTTCATTCGATACAGGAATTTTAAATATTGTCTTTACAAACTAATAGAGAGAGTGTTGATATTATTATTCAACAGTGACGTGCACGCAAAAGAAAATAGTCTGAATATAATAATCCAAAGCCGTGGTCGAGTCGTATGCCTTCGCCTTTTTCTAATAACTGATATTTTATGTTTTTTTTTTTTGAACTTTAAGATATTTTATGTTAATTTGAAGATTTTGTAAATGGACAAGTGGCTCTCCTGGTTCATCTACACCACTAGAAACGAGAAATGGTCCAGTTTTCAGCTCCACCACTTTTGCAACACCATGAGTCCACAGCCACGTATGCTCTTATCAAATTTTATTTCTACAATAAACAAAATATATTGCTTGGCGCATATCTTTCTCTTGATAATACCAAATTTTCTCAATTTCTCTGATTTTTATTAGAAAAAGGCGATGACATTTTGTTTTTGCCATTAAAAGTTTATTTAAGGAAAAAGAAATTTGACACTCTATATACACAACACAGCAGCACATATACAGAGAGAGAGCGACGTGGCATTTTCTGCCAACTTCTAATTCCCAAAAAGAAGCTAACAATATTTGTTTCGCTCGTAACTTCCCCAAAATATCAGCAGAGAGAAAGAGAGAGAAAGATACGAATATGGCGACGGAGCATCTCGGCGTTAGTGGTCGTGGAGAGGACTACATTGTCGACCTTTTGCCGAACGACGACGACGACTCGCCTCCGTCTTCATGGCGTCTCAGCCTCGACACATTCCGCCTCCCTTCTTCTTCGCCTTTGTCCTCTGGCCGTCACAACGGCCGTACTCGCTTGTCCCGTTATCTCCGGACTCCGAGTAAGTTTCTTCCTCGCCTTTCTCCTCCTAAATCTTCGTTTCGTGTTTATGGGTATAATCGTTCGTTCTACTGTTCGTGTTTTACAAGGAACGTCACTCTCTTTTCTTGTTGGTCGGCAAGTTGATTCAGAATTTAACCCTACACGACTTTCCGCAATTAATTGCTCCAAGTATACGTACGCTTAATAAATTCCCAATATTTTAGCTCTATGGGAAATCCTAGACTTGTCCTGCCTAAACTTTTCTGTGTAAAAACCCTGTTTATTGTCAAGCTTAATTTTGATGAAATTTGAATTTGGTACTGGGATATTTCGTCGGATACAATATTCTCTATTTTCCACATGGAGCATAATGTCAGATTCTATATGGATCTGGGAATCTTCTCTTAGTTGTTTAATCATAAAGTGATGAATCAGAATCTTGCTTTATTTAATTGTGAATCATATTCTTCGGAGGTTTTACGCATTGTCGATTGATGGGGAAAATGATAAAACCGTCAATGATACATGCTTGAATCATCATCAGTAAGTAGGTACATAGTCTTGACATGGGTTTTACTCTTCTTTGTTGTCAAAAATCAGACAAGGAACGTAAAGTCTCTGAGTACTACAAGAAGCAAGAGAAGCTCCTTGAAGGTTTCAATGAGATGGAGACAATTAACGAGACTGGTTTTGTATCCGGAGCTCCAACTGAGGTTCCACTCTTGCTTTCATTACTCTTCTTCCTCCAATCTCTCCTCTCACTGATGAGATTTCCTCCCGACTTTTTTTATAGCATCCCATCTTGTTGATTTCAACAGGAAGAATTGAAGAAGCTTGCCAAGAGCGAGAGGCTTGCGGTTCACATCTCAAACGCAGCAAACCTTGTGCTTTTTGTAGCAAAGGTTTATGCTTCTGTCGAGAGTAGATCTATGGCTGTGATTGCTTCAACTTTGGACTCTCTCTTGGATCTCTTGTCTGGATTTATTCTATGGTTTACTGCAAATGCCATGAGAAAGCCAAACCATTTTCACTATCCAATCGGAAAACGACGGATGCAACCTGTGGTATAGTCTCTCTCTCTTCTCCCTAATCCCCTTCAAATAAGAGATGTCTAGAAGAATATTGCTTTTCATCAAAGTAAAAGTCATGGTTCTTGAATTTGGCAGGGGATCATTGTGTTTGCATCTGTCATGGCAACTCTTGGGCTACAAGTGCTGCTCGAGTCAACCAGGCTACTTGTTTCCAAGGTACGATACACTGGTTTACTTGTAGCAGTGGCGCATCGTCGGTTATATGATCTAACCTAATATTTCTCTTTGTACAGAATGATACTCATATGAGCAGCACAGAGGAAAAATGGATGATTGGAATAATGGCTTCTGCTACAGTGGTCAAGTTCCTGCTCATGCTTTACTGCAGGAGTTTTCAGAACGAAATCGTCAGGGCCTATGCACAAGATCACCTCTTCGATGTTGTCACCAATTCTGTCGGTTTAGCAACAGCTGTCTTGGCTGTAAAATTCTACTGGTGGATTGATCCCTCTGGTGCTATACTTGTAAGTAAATCATCAACCTCCAACACTCTGATATATGACTTTGTGATATACAAGAGATTCAAGTGTTTGATTGAGTTAGCGTTTCTTCTTTATGGTTTCAGATTGCTCTGTACACAATCAGCACATGGGCAAGAACGGTTCTAGAGAATGTCCATTCGCTGATAGGACGCTCTGCCCCGCCGGATTTCTTGGCGAAACTAACGTTCTTGATATGGAACCATCACGAAAAGATTAAACACATCGACACAGTGAGAGCCTACACTTTTGGGTCACACTATTTTGTTGAAGTGGACATTGTTTTGCCAGAGGATATGAGGCTGCACGAAGCTCACAACATCGGAGAGACTCTCCAGGAGAAGCTCGAGCAGCTCTCTGAGGTCGAGAGAGCTTTCGTCCATATTGACTTTGAGTTCACTCATCGTCCCGAACACAAGTACAAGGTTTGAATATCAAATTAGGTTCTCTAATTAATGGATCCAGAGGAGATAGTAGTCTCTCGGTTTCTCTGGATTTTTTTATTTCTTTTTGTTTTTCTTAAATCGCATTCGACAAAAGATAAAAAAAACTCAAATCACCGTGAGACTTTCCAAAACGATTTTGTTACTTCACCAGGAAAAAAATAAATAAAAGCGAAAAGGTACAACGGAAGACATAAGCGCACATGGAGAATTTAGTAAGCCCAATATGGCCCATTAAAGTGCACTTGAAAATGCAACGGGTCCAATGTTACGGCCTATTACCTATTAAATATACTTAAGACTGTGTTTACAGACCCATGTAATAATGGCTCATTAAAGTGCTACTTCGAATATATTAGACCCGAAGTTACAGGCCCAATGGTATTAGCCCAAAACCTATGGCCCAATAAATTCGGCTTTGATAGACGCTTTTTAGGGTTTCTTCTAACCTAGCATACTCACTATTTAAGCCGCCTAAGTCACAGAATCATTCATCACCCAAAAGCTTTTCGACATTCATACTGCTGATTTTCGTCTCCTTTCAATTATGCTTCTTTATAGGTTTAAAGTTCTATGTAGATCCCGGCCTGTGATGTTTGAGATTGTCCGTACCATCTGAGATTTTATTTCTCCTTGATGATTTGTAACCTCTAGGTTCTGAGGCTTTGGATCTATTTTGATACGTATACACTGTCTCGTTTTAGAATCCACCACTTGGAATTCTTTTTCTTTTTGTTTTATTAATGTTTTCCTTGAATCTTTGGCGCTGATGATGAAATAAGATTACCATCAAACTTTGAGAGATTCACAGCTCTTTGATGCAAACCTCTTTTTATAATCTGAGCCTTGTTTCTTTAAGATCTTTTTGTCATATAAATATTTGAAATCGTTTCTTGTTCTGTTTTTGGAGGAAAAAGGCAATAAATTAGAGTCTCTGGTACACTTATCAATAGTGTAATTAAGCGCTGTACGTTGCCAAAATTGAATCAGGCTGATATTCTGGTACTTGTTCTAGTTTAAATAGTACTTGTGCATTCAAAAGGCCTTACATGATTCCTGTAATTCCATTATCTTTGTTTCTGTTATGCTTGTCTGATTTTTGATTTCGTGTTCTTAATCGCTCATGAAGGCAACAATTTAGAGTCTCTTATTCACTTTTCAATAGTGGATAAAGTGCTGTACGTTGCCGATAGCTACTTGGTTCAAAGATTATTCAATTGGCTTCAAATATATTTTGGCCAATATGATCGATGTCCCTAAATCTTTCTCCCAATTAAAAAAGTTACGCTAATTTTGTTTTATTAGTGACGGCTTTTCTGGTCGCATTTTTATTATTATTTTTTTAATTCTAATTTTTTAAAATTCTAATTTATATATTTTTTATATTGTATATATATTGTAAAAGTAATAATATTCGTATGTACTTGATAAACTTTTGTATATGATTTCGGACGCCGTATTTTAGAACACTGGCTCGAACTGCCTATTACCTATCAGCCGATTCATCTGGAGAGATTACATGAACCCTACTCTACTGTTCTTGTCCGTCGTCAGAAACTGATTGACCAATCTTGAAACCAAGGTTAATTGCACATATTGAGATGAGAATGATAAAAGCATCAACCATCTTCTGGATAAACTATTTGAATCAATGCCGAATCATAATTGACCAAGGCTCTTAAAATTTATATTTTTCTCTAACTAATATCTAAAGTAATTAGACTCTAAAGCAAAATGTTATGGAAGAGTTGAAAAACTTCGTGCGGCTAATTTTCCAAGAGAAGCAAATTTCCGAAGCCCAAGCGGGAACCTACAAATTGTGTGTGGACATTTGTTTTAAAGATATTCTCACCAAATGGAAATTCGAAAATCTGTTAGTCTGGGCTTAGGCCCACTTTTGATTTTTTCGCTCATTTCTAATCTTGAATGAAAATGTGTTTAGAGGAAGTAAAAAAGATAATGATAAATTTGAGGGAAGTCAAAAGAAAGAAAATGAGAAGCAATGCGACGTATGATTACCACTCAAATAACGAACAGCTGTTTATCTTCCAACAAAGCTTTGTGCATCTCTCTGCTCTTCGCGCACAGTCATCCTTACGCTCTCTGATTCTTCGCCGTGGGAAACACACGCAAAAAAGAGAAGCTCTAAAATCCTGCAGCTATGGCGTTTCTTCTCCCGAATCTTTCTCCTTGTTTCCCTCTTCATACCGGAAAATCCTTGAAAGATAAACCCCTTTCCTACCAATCTCTATCGGTATCATCGTCGTCTTCTTCTTCTTCTTCCAATAGCTACGACTTTGAAGACGATGGCCTCTCTCTGCCTTCTCTTCCGGTCCAGGCTCCTCCTGTTCGAGGTGCGCAGGTTAAGACCAGGCCGAGTGCGCAGGATAAGCACCAGAACGGCAAAGATGAGTTCTACATCAATCTCGGTTTAGCTGTACGTACGCTTCGTGAAGATATGCCTTTGCTCTTCACCAGAGATCTCAATTACGATATTTACAGGTATCTTTTCTCTTCTTCGTATTCGATGAAACCTAGGAAGAAGTGATTTTCAGATTCCGCAGTGATGAATGTCTGTTTCTTATCATCAGAGTTTCTTTGCTGTTTCTTTCAGGGATGATATAACATTGGTGGATCCTGTGAACACATTCTCTGGGATTGAGAAGTACAAATTGATCTTCTGGGCACTCAGATTTCACGGGAAGATTCTCTTCAGAGATATCTCACTTGAGATCTTCAGAGTTTGGCAACCATCAGAGAACATGATTCTCATCAGGTGGAATCTTAAAGGTGTGCCTAGAGTACCATGGGAGGCAAAAGGGGAGTTACAGGGCACTTCTCGCTATAAACTCGACCGCAATGGCAAAATCTACGAGCACAAAGTCGATAACTTGGCTTTCAACTTCCCTCACCAGCTCAAACCTGCCACTTCTGTTCTTGATATGGTCACTGAATGCCCTGCAAGCCCCAAACCAACTTTCATGTTTGGCTATGCAGGATCATACTCGTCTTCTTGGATTGAGTTCTATCAAGCGGTGCGAAGGACATTGGACAAGCAAGAAGAGCAAATCCTTGTGCAAGACCGTTTTGTCATATGTTCATAGAGCCGTTGGGTCACACTCAGACTCGGGTGTATATATATATACTGTTGCATTGAAGATAATATACATATATCTCTATACGTGCAGGCATATGTAGATGTGGTTGACTTAGGTTTTCAGAAATCATCAAGGGTAGGGAAACCAAAGAACATTCTGTATATCCATGAGCTTGTACAACTTGCCTTTCGAATGTAAACACAACTCATTACAGTTATTATGTCATATGATTCATTGGAGTTTTTTGTCATTAAGATCATGCGAAATGGTATCCCGTCAAACTTTATAAGGATCAGAATTTACGTAAAGAGTATAATCTCTAAGTAGGATAACTTGAAGAGAACCAAAGAAAAGCCAGAATTTCTTTACAGCAGTTTTTCAGTTTGGATGATGATAACGTTGTAGGTATTTATCAAAAACCCTACAACGTTTATTATTTTCAAAATGTACCCAAAACGTATATATCTCATCAATCATGATTTTCTTAAATTGAAGCATTTTTTGAATAGAAATATATATATGTTAAAAGTTTGGAGCAATCATAATGCTCTTTGCTCAACTAAATGATATCCGCTACGGGCAATGAGTATATCCTGTTAACATCTTTAGTCTCCAGGATTTGCTGGGGACCCAAATGTCCGAGGAGAAGACCTAAAGTTTCAGACAAATTTGTCAGTTATTCAGAAGCCATATCTGTTATTGTTTAAGATACAAGAACGGTGATGACAGGTGATGGCATTATCATGGTTGTGTCGTCAAAGTTCACATTCTTCTGCAACTAGTCTCCAAGATTCTAAACAGTTTTGTGTGGGGATTCTACTAATGATGAAAAGAGTCATATCATATATGCCCATTTGGATCACTCACCTCAAGAGTACTGCCTTCGATCCTAATCGCGGTAAGGTGTGAGATCGACTTGGAATCGCTGCTTCCCTTTTGTGACCCTCTGTGAAAAATTTAAGAATCAAGATCTTGCAATTGCTAATGGTGTATAGAAGACAGATTCTTGAATCAAATTTGGGAACCATAAAGCAATAATCCATGGATTGAAAAGGCTTACAGCGATCGCAATGAGTTCCTCTAGGAGTTCTTCTAGATGACGCAAAGGCTTTGACAATTAAAAAACACAAGAAATATTCATGTCATGTCAAGAACGAGAGGGATGCTTTTGTTGTTGAACTGAGAATGAATTCATGCCATTAGTAAGGACATAAAACTAACCCACTGAGTTGGACCATCAACTGGAGCACTTAGAGGATCATCATGAACCTGATCATAATCAAATTCAAACAAAGAATCCAGGCGTATATGACCAATAATCCAATGAACTTGATCAAATGTCTTAAAGGATTAGGTGTTGTTTAAGTGGTATCAAACAAGTTATCCTACCTCCATGAAAATTCCATCAACCCCAACTGCTACAGCTGTTCTTGCAATGCAGGGTATTAACTCGCGAAGGCCTCCACTAGCAACACCACCACCGTCCAACTGCAAAAGAATGTATTGTTTGTATTCGAAGTATTTGGATATCATTGTCTTCTAAATGAAATAGCTGTATTCAAATGGACCATACCTTTTTGCCTGCAGGTTGTTGTAGTGCATGTGTTATATCAGCAACCTGTCACCAATAATTAAAACGAGAATGTTAAATTATAGAGTGACAAACGAACAATATAAGCAGAATAAGCAATGTGAAAAAGAAAAGATGAAGCAAGATTTTACATACAACAGGACAATTAGCTTCCCTCATCCATTCAAAGTTTCGTGGATCTACTATCAAATCATCTGATAATCAAAACCAAGAAGAGTCTCAGTCAGACAATTGCAAAGACAGACCAATAATTTCCTCAGCACCCTTGAAATACTTCAGCATCCATTTTTTTTATGTCCCAAAATTTTTGCATGAGCTTTGAGAATGTCTACTTGTTTATCTACGCTCCTAAATTCGATGGACACAAAAAACATCCTAAATCCTGCTACTGACATTCAATATCTGAACAGGAGATGATAACTTACTGTACCCAAACATGGTTCCTCTTTCACAAACCATCACATTTGGATTCCCAGCCAGTCTGATCTTCTCGGCCGAATTTTCCATGACCTTAAGAGTTCCATCATATACACACAGTCATCAAAAATATGCCAACAAAAGTTTTTTACCAGATTGAAACACGTAAGAAGAAAGAACTCACGGAAGGAGCACAAAATTGTCCTTTCTTAATATTGATAATTTTTCCGGTTTGTGCTGCCGCAACCAAAAGATCTGTCTGGAATTATATAATTAACAGCTTAAATCATGAACCAGATGATAGTAATAAATTCAAGATTGGAAGTCTGAAAGCTACAAACAAGAGCCGTGAAGAATATACAGTTTAGAGTCTTGCCTGGCGACATAAGAATGCTGGTATCTGAATTATATCTGCAACCTTGCCAACTTCTTCACACTAAATAAATAAATAAAGCATCAGAAGGTACCAAAGACTTGCTATGACTCAATTCTCTGAGGTGAATACGTTCCTTCCTTTATACCTGAATCGCTTCATGAACATCAGTTACTATTGGTAGGTCATATGCTACTTTCACCTTCTCAAGAATCTGCGTTGGAGAACCATCAACGTGAGCATCAGTGTTTTGTACAAAAATAATATAAAAAACTAAAGCAACTTATTGTTCAAGTAATGCAGCTGCTGGCAATAATCCAAATCCTAAGGTTCAAGAAGAACTTAAACTTAGTTTATAAATAGATATATACACAAATATATATATATATATAAGATTCCAATGTCGAAAAACTGTGAATGATTTCAAATGCACAGTCCTAACATCCTAACCATCTATATTTAGACATCACAAGGAAATGAAGCGAGTGATCAAAAGTAAACAGGGGAAATATACCTTGAGACCCTCAGCCATGCCAGGACCTCGAAATGACTTTGAAGAAGTTCTGTTAGCTTTATCAAAACTTGATTTGAAAACCAGGGGCAACCCAAGTCTACACCATTCACACACACACACAAAAAGTTGCATAAGGAACTTGAAAAAAGGAAGAAGTTCAACTCTCAAGAAAAAAAAATCTTGAGTTATAAGAGGACTGAGTTCTCCACTGGGATAAGTTTTTCATATGTACATCAATACACATTAATACAAAAGATCTCTCAGGCAAAAACCGAAGGTTATGATGGTATAAACGCACACAAAAGCTTCATCGGTAATGCAAAATAGAAGGAATCATACTTTGTGGCGATGTCTTTTATGTGCTTTGCCATTCGAAGAATATGTTCCTCGGATTCGATCACATTTGGACCAGCCAACAAGAAGAATGGTTCAGCAGCCTATACCCAGTTAATATACGTACTATAAATCAAACTAAATTTCACCAGAAGTAGCGAACATTCGAGATTTTAATAGCAAAAAAAGGCGAGATTCAAAACCTTAAGCTGATTGTACAGTGGTGATGTTGCCGCCATTCTTTTCGTCAAGCCAATAGCCGGAAAACGAAAGCTCAACTGTTCGAGAAAATCCAAATCGAAATCTAAGGAATCTGATCAGAAAATCCAAATCGAAATCTAAGGAATCTGGCCTGAGCAGTTAAATTTTTTCTCCACACGGATCTGCAACGAAGCAAAAAAATGGATGGAAAGTTAAGGAATCTGACCTTTAACTTGATCTCGAAGTTGCAGAGTGAGTGAAGGGAAGTGAGATCTCGTCCCACCTATTTTAGCGCGTCGCAGATGTTTGGATACGCGTACAGATTAATTCCTATCCAGTACAAGAACGTACAAATTTTCGGAAAGATTAATTAATTCCTCTTGCAAAGCTCTCATTTTGCTATATAATTCACTTTTTCTATCAAAACGAAAGAAACTTTTCCAAATTCAATCGAACAAAAATGAATTAATTTGCCACAACGTAACAAGGATTTGAAGGCGTAAACATAATTTCCATTATATTTTTCAGACAAGTATTAACAATGAGATCTCCGAAACAGAACCCAACTAGAAAACGAGAGAATTTTTTGTCTCCTCTCTTAAAACGGCTTCGAAGACATGAGTGGTTTGGGAGGTGACATAGATCTAAGCTCAGGAGCAGAGCTTGGGAACATCACATTCAGCTTATGCATCAATATATCAGCCCGAGAAGGGATCTCGTTCAGAAGAAACTGTTGCACGATCGGTTTCTTGAACCATTCCATAACCGAATCGCCTGGTGCCCTCAACACGACTTTGCTGACCTCAAAAGGCGACTCAACAGAGCTCAGCATCTGAGCAATTACAATCTTCAGTGTCGGTCCTGTGACTAGCTTTATACGTCTCGGGACTACACCGTAGTAAAGCATTCGTTTTCTGAACCTGTGGAGAGTGTGAACCACGGCTATGAGTGCGGCTCCAACCGAAAAGTTTCTCACGTCGAGAGACCAAGCAATGTGTTGGTCAAAGACGATGGCTTTTGGGAAGAGTTTGTTCTCGTAGGCTACTTTCCAGACACATCGAGCTCGGTTTATCTGGCCCATTAAGACAAGGTAGTTGAGAAGGACGTTGACAAAGTATCTAGCAGCTCCTTCTTCGAGTTCGTAATCAATTCCTTGGTAAAACTCTCTGACAAACGTTAGAACTGGTTGTTTCCTCTGTTCTGGACCCGTGAAAAGACCGCACATGAAGGCGTGAGATTTGTGTTTGGTAGTGCTCAGGATTGACATCAAATGTCTCTCTTTATCTTCGTCTTGGCAACGGACAAGATGGGCAAGAATCGAAGTGTAAAGCACCAAGTCAACTTTCCCAGCAGAATGCACGAGTGTCTCGAGCAAAGGCCTAGCTGAATCGTATAGACCATTTTTCATACATGACTCGAATAACTGCCTGATGATGAAATTGTTTGTTTTGATTCCTGAAGAACCCATGAACCTTAGCCACTTCAAAGCAAGATCAACAGAAGCATCTTTGATATATATCATAAGAACATCGCTAGCGCATACATCTACGGAATACCCCATAGCTTTCATCTCGAGTAGTATCTTCCCAGCAACATCAACGAGTCTTTTGTTGGCCAAAAGTGTAAGAAGAGAGATATAACTGCTCAGGCCAGGCCTTAACCCAGCATTAGTCATAGAGTTATAGATCTTCATTGCAGAGTCTACTTGCCCAGAACCAGCGTGCATCTCTAATAGACATGAATATGTGGATGGTGTCGGTAAAAACCCAGCTTTCTCCATGTCTTTGAAAACCGACATTGCTACTTCAAGCTTTCCAGATTTCGCATGAGATTCAATAATCATTGTGTACAATCCAAAGTTAGGCCTGAAACCTGAATTATTCATCTCATCCCAAAGCCTAAGAGCAGCATCCAGCTTGCCGGCTTTAGCATATGAATCAATCAAAGAAACAAACATAGTTGCTGATGGCCTATGACCAAAGCCCTGCATTTCCATGTAAACCTTCATCGATGTGTCCAACCGACCAGCTTTTCCCATTGAATCAACAAGTGAAGAAAACACACTAAAGCTTGGTCGGAGTTTCCTTTCCTTCATCTGCTGAAAAAGCTTGAAAGCTGCATCAAGACGGCCAGATTTGGCCAAGCTTGGAATAATGAGCTCATAAGTTGACCCATCCAACAAAGAATCAGTTTTCTCCATGCTCTCATAAATCTCAAATGCCTTATACGGCAGACCCTTGTTCAGAAACAACATCATTAGATTATTATATGTCTGCGTATCAATCTTGCACCCCGAATCTTGAGCCTTTTTGAAACAACAGAAAGCAACCTCCAATTTCTCGGCTTTAGCCAAATACTGAATCACTTGGTTATAGGCACTAAGCGACAAATCGCCGTGGCTACTCGAGTCTTGAACCATCTCCTCAAACAGCGTCTGAATCCCAACAAAATCCCTGCCCTGGTTCAACGCATCAAAGAGCACGACATAACATTCATCCGAAGGCAGATACCAAGGCTGCTTCTTAGCCCACCTGAAAAAACTCAGCGCCGCATCAACATCTTGAACAATCTTCAAGGACTGCGTAACATGAACCATATTCGGCACAAACTGGAGCTTGTCCAATTGGGTCTCCAACTCCGGACCCCATTTCCACCTCTGCACAACCTCAACAATCTTTGCAACAGCAGAAGCATTCATGAATGGCTTCTTCAACCCACCAACCATAACATGGTCATCAAGCCCTGGCTCTACTGATCTTATTCCTTTACCGCTATGTATTACACTACCCGACTCGTCTAAATACTCTACCTCCTCGGTCCAGCCACTAGATTCACTGCTTCCGCACTTATCACTACAGAAACTCCTGACGATACTCGGACTTTGTTTAGTTAAACCAGCAGAAATAGTGTTTCTCGATACAGAACAATCCGGACTAAAGGCATTACCGACCGTGAAATTGCGCAATAAACGGACGCTGAGGGAGTAACAACCGGCTAAACTAGGGTTTAGTAGAGCGGGAGACAGCAATGGAGCCCCGGAAATGGTACTCCGACGAAGCGTGAAAATGACATTTCTGGGAATTACTTTGGCGCTTCTTCCACGGATCATCGAAGATGTAGACGGTATTATTGGGTCATGTAATGCGAATTGTAAATTCAAGAGAATCGATCCTAACCTGGTCTCCAGAGATGGCGATTCTCGGTCTCCTCCTCGGCTAAAACCCTAAAAAGCAGAGACTTTAGAAGCAGGGGTTTGCCCAAAAGGGATATTATTATTAGCATATTACAATACTGTCCAAAGGCTCGTTAACGCATTAAACTAAACAAATCTAGCAACTACATTCATGCGTTTTACTTAATTTTTCTTTTCTATAACCATGAAATTTCGAACCTGAACTTCATCATACTTGTAGCAGATTCACAAAATGTAAACCATCCTTCCTCAAATGTTAAGTACCTTTTTTTGGAGAAAATCAAATGTTTAGTATTTCATACTCAAAATATGTTGCAGTTGCACTGAAACATGAAACATCAATATCTTTAACCGTACTTGGGCTAAGCTTTTGGTTCTTTTTAAGTACAAAAACATGTTAAACTAAAATGATCATAGCAACAAAAAATTTCGAATTTCTAAACATTATCTTTGATTTTGTAGAATTTGTTTGTGTAGTAGATCAAACACCCCAAAAATGGATTTAATACTGTAGCAGCTGATTTTCCGTGGAACTTAGTTATATGCAAATGAAAATCAAATTAGTGAAAAGAATCAATTGTTTTCTGATTATATTATTTACCAAGCATTAAGTTCAGAGAGAAGAGCATCTAATGAGAATGTGTGAAGCTTATGCAAATGGATGTAGTCAAGAAAAAGATAAATCTAAAGAGCTTTGTTTGAGTACAAAGCAAGCAAAAGTTTACTATAAACAACTTTCCTCTTTGATTATTTTTGCAATGTCAAGCAAGCATATATGCCCATTGGCATACATATGTGTATATTCTTGTACTATACTTATAGTTTAGACGGTTAAAAAAATCGATTAGTTATGTCCAGGAGTAAAGTGATTGTTGGAGGACAGCAAAGTGAGCTGATAAAGGACCAATCTTTATGAGAAACAGAACAGAACCTTATATCCTTCCACGGGTTGCCTTGCGGGATTCCTAGAGTTTCTACACATGCATATGACACACACATACAATATTTATAGACAAGAGAGAGGGAATAGAGAAATATTCAAGCTTTCATTTTCCTCTTCCTCTTCGGAGTGTAGCTCATTGGTTATATAGTTTTGAAGATTTAGCATCTCTTCTGGTCTTAATCTTAAAAACCATGGAATCAAGTAGAGCTCTCACAACCATTTGTATTCTCATTTGTCTCTTTCTCTCGGCCAGCTTTTTCACTCATTCTGGTAAGCTGCTTTGTCTCTCTCCTTCACTCCATTTCTAACTCTAAAGCATTTGATTTTGATTTTCTTATATTGTTGTAGATGCAAGAAAACTTGTGGGATTTGAGAGAGACTCGAAGCAGAAGCCAAAGAAGCTGATCATCAAAGCTATAAAGCACACGTCATTGTTAGAAAAAACGATGACACAACTCAATCTAGCTCAGCCTTTGGATTACTCAACAACATCCTCCAACACTCAACCTTATGGTGTTAGCACAACTCTCACTCTACCTCCCTACGTTTCACTTCCCCCACTTTCAGTTCCCGAAAATGCCCCTCCTTTTTGCGTTAATCCCCCTAATACCCCTCTAAACTCACCTCCTCCCGGCCCAATCACCACCGTACCTAACCCTCCCGAATCATCCTCTAACCCCAACACAAGCCCAAACCCACCTGATTCCACCTCTAACCCAAACTCGAACCCCAACCCACCCGAATCATCTTCTAACCCAAACCCACCAGATTCCTCCTCTAACCCAAACCCACCTGTTACCGTCCCTAACCCACCTGTTACCGTCCCTAACCCACCCGAATCATCCTCCAACCCGAACCCACCCGAATCGTCCTCCAACCCAAATCCACCCGAATCATCATCTAACCCAAACCCACCCATTACTGTCCCATACCCGCCTCAATCTTCTAGTCCAAACCCGCCAGAAATAGTTCCTAGCCCTCCTAACCCCGGTTATACACCAGGCCCATCAGGGCCCATTTCAGGTCCACCTTACTACGAACCAGGCCCATCGACCCCGACTAACACTCCTACGCCGTCCGATGATATTCCATCCCCGGCCGGTTCGATTCCAAGTCCATCATCGGGTTTTTTACCTCCGATTGTCTATCCACCGCCTATGGTACCACCGCCAGCTAGCGTGACTCCGACCTCGGCTTACTGGTGCGTGGCTAAGCCCACAGTGCCTGACCCAATTATTCAAGAAGCCATGAATTTTGCATGTGGGTCAGGAGCTGATTGCCATTCAATTCAACCCAATGGGCCTTGCTTTAAGCCCAATACATTGTGGGCCCATGCTTCATTCGCCTTCAATAGCTATTGGCAGCGGACCAAAGGTGCTGGTGGCTCGTGCACGTTCGGCGGCACCGGCATGCTTGTCACCGTCGACCCAAGTAAAAGATTTTACATGTTCTCAATAAATAATGATGATTCTTATCAAATTATTCCTTTTTCTTATAAAATTGCTGATAATATTGATATTCATTTAACTTGGACTCCTACTATTTTATTGAAAACAGGTTTTAATGGATGCCATTTTGATTTCTTCTGATGGATGAAGACGAAGGCGTCTGACACTTTTTTATTTGTCATCTTATACTGGATACGAATAATGGCAAATAATCTTTGATACTATATAATACGTTAGGTGGGTCTCTCACTTGTAAGTTGTAACCCATTAAAACTTTGCAAAAAGTACTAAATCTCCTTGGGAATGGCATAATTATAAATCTTGTGCTAAATTCGTATATTGCTTTTTTGCTAATGGAATTAGGTCTTCTAGACTTAGAGTACGTTGCATCTACTAACCTACTATCACTAACAATTCCTTTATTTATACACACGTCATTTTCCCCTACAATTTATATTGCAACTTTGAAATAGAGTAATAATAATATATACGCATTCTCATTACGACATCTTTTTCTTTCTTTAGAGAAAAACAAAACACTCTACTCCGGTAGAATGTCATGTCATTATGTGTCAGACACGTGAACTTGTTGATTTACTTTCTTCTTCTTCTTTTTTTGGCGTTCACTATTTTTGTTGTTGATATTCTCAAGTCTCAACAGAGATAAGCAAATACGAAACAGTTTTTAGAAAGATGTAATTGGAATAGTTTACCTTGAAACGATGTAACTTGAAATCGTTGCAACTGCGGGTGCAAATATTTCACGTGAGCCGTTTCATACGAGTGTTTGGCCCTAGCGCTTTTTTCAGTGGTGGACAATTGCATAATAAAGCTTCTTGCTACGAAGTCTTAGAATTAATCTCGGGTGTTTCGGCAATATCTGGATACCCAATGTTGATCTTAAAGAAAAAGAATAGTACGAATATAGTAGTTTTTTTATTTATTTTTTTGCTCTTTCCGCCTATAGAATTCAGTGGTAAAACGGAATTTGAGAAAAAGTGGTAAAAGGAAAATTGGCAAAAAAGAAGAAAGAAAATTCTGAAAAAGTAAAGAAGACGAACGAAAGGAATCTAACCCAAAAAGAAAGGAAGAACATTATTTTATTTTATGCACCACTATAAAAAAAAAACTAAAACTTCATCTCTGACACAAGTCACAAGACGCAAGGCTCCAACGACTCTCCAATTCAACTTGTCGTCTTCCTTTGTTAGAATCTCCCAAAAACCCTCCTCGCTTAAACCCTTATTACCTCCCTCCGCCTCTCTTTCTTCTCTAGCGGCAGCGGCAGCAGCAGCGATCGATGTCGAGTTTCGAGGATGGATTCCCGGCTGAAAAGCTCTTCGCTCAGGGTTACTCTTACACTTACGACGACGTCATCTTTCTTCCTCACTACATCGATTTCTCGACGGACGCCGTCTCTCTATCCACTCGCCTTAGCCGGCGCGTGCCGCTCTCGATACCTTGCGTTTCGTCTCCGATGGACACTGTGTCGGAATCTCACATGGCTGCCGCAATGGCCACGCTTGGCGGGATTGGAATCGTGCACTATAACTGTGACATCTCCGCTCAGGCATCGATTATCCGCCAAGCCAAGTCGCTCCGACATCCGATTGCTTCCGACGCCGGTGTGAAATTGCCGGAGCATGAGATTAGTTCGTTGGATGCTTTCGGTCCTTCTTCCTTCGTTTTTGTCACGCAAACAGGTGAGAATCATATTCGTTTCTTCTAGGAATCTATCACTGTTCCAAGGATTTTGACAGGAGCGGGGTGGCAACCCAAAAAAAAAAAAACAAGACTTTTGCTTCATGAGGGCTGTTCTTACTTAATTTATTAACTACAGGATCATTAGATCGAGTCTACTTCTTATTTAGCTCATGGATTTTAACAAGCGTACTTGTTGATTGATTTAAGCAGGAACAATGACGACTCCGAAATTGCTAGGCTATGTCACGAAATCGCAGTGGACGAGAATGAATTACGAACAAAGGGAGATGAAGATTTACGATTACATGAAGAGCTGTGGTAGCAGCGACTATTGCGTACCATGGGACATTGATATTGAGAAGATCGAAGCTCTTCTAGAAGATAAGCAGAAGGGCTTTGTGGTTCTCGAAAGGGATGGTGAGACTGTGAACGTGGTGACAAAAGACGATATAGACAGGGTTAAAGGATATCCCAAGTCAGGGCCAGGGACCGTAGGTCCAGACGGTGAGTGGATGGTTGGTGCAGCGATAGGGACGAGGGTATCTGATAAGGTGAGGCTGGAGCATTTGTTCAGTGCCGGGGTCAACGCCGTGGTGTTGGATAGTTCTCAAGGGAACTCTATATACCAGCTCGAGATGATTAAGTATGTAAAGAAGACTTACCCTGAATTGGATGTGATTGGTGGAAACGTTGTGACGACCTACCAGGCGCAGAACTTGATTCAAGCAGGAGTTGATGGGTTAAGAGTCGGTATGGGATCTGGTTCGATATGTACCACACAAGAAGTCTGTGCGGTTGGTCGTGGACAGGTAAATTGTTTGGTTCTTCTAAAAGGTGTAAACTTTGTGAAGTATATAACTTAACAGATTCGGTCTTTTTGTGTGTGATTTGGACCTCTTAGGCTACTGCTGTGTACAAGGTTTGTTCAATCGCTGCTCAGAGCGGGATTCCGGTTATAGCGGATGGTGGTATCTCAAATTCAGGTCACATTGTAAAAGCTCTAGTCCTCGGAGCATCAACTGTTATGATGGGAAGCTTCTTAGCCGGAAGCACTGAGGCTCCCGGGGCGTACGAGTATAAGGTATTATTATCACATCTTCTTTCGGTTTAGCGAAACACTTTTTCTTGAAATGCTGCTTGTTTTGATCGTTTGTGGTAATGATAGAACGGTAAGAGGATCAAGAAGTACCGTGGAATGGGATCGCTAGAAGCAATGACTAAAGGAAGTGACCAGAGGTACTTAGGAGACACTGCAAAACTCAAGGTTGCTCAAGGAGTGGTTGGAGCAGTCGCGGATAAAGGCTCTGTGTTGAAGTTAATACCTTACACAATGCACGCCGTGAAGCAAGGTTTCCAAGACCTTGGTGCTTCTTCCTTGCAATCTGCTCATGATCTGCTGAGATCTAACATCCTCAGGCTCGAGGTGAATCAAACTAGTGTGTTCATCCTTGTAGGAACTCTCTGATTTGCTGAGCCTAGTGTTAATGCTGCTTTGTTTTCGTGTGTTTTGACGTTGTGACAGGCTCGAACCGGTGCAGCACAGATCGAAGGAGGAGTTCACGGGCTAGTTTCTTATGAGAAGAAATCGTTTTAAGCTTTGGCCAAAATTTGAGGGATTTGTTTTGAGTTTTTTTCATTTACTGTTCATGTTTAATTTTATTTTCTATCTATTTACATTCATCAGTCCTAACATCAATTTTTCTCTAATATTGTTTCAATATTTACAAATTTAAAATTGTTTTGGTGAAAGTATGAAAGATCAAAAGATTAAATTAGCAACCTTGGTTTCTCTAAACTGGCCAAAAACCTCTCTTATTCTGAAGCGAAATAAAATAAAATAACGAAGTCTATTTCACATTAATTTGGATCAAGTTTTCCTGCTAGATCAATTTGGATCAAGTTAAGGACCCATCATGTAAGGTCACAGGCTCGTAGATCACAGATTTAACAACACTCATCAGATCCTGTGAAGTGAATCCATCGTCTTTCCTGTAAAATAAGTTCAACACTTTGCTCATTTTCAAGAACGCTTCCTTGCATTCCCTTGGAACCGCACTTCCTTTCTCCTCCAAAACTAGCTTCTGCAATTCTACCCTCTTTCTCTCTGCTAGCCCCTTTATCGACTCTATGATCTCGTCTTTGCTGCGATTGTCTTGCTCGTGTATCATGTGCAATGAAACCGCATTGAGCTTCCCCTCTGCATTTTCTCTCTGCCAAAAACATGGACACATTAAACCCGAATCTACCATTACTGTTACTATGTTGGGTTTTAGACATCTTTGCCTTGTTTCATCAACTCTACATTTTAGTTAAATATTTAAGCAGAGAGTCTTACCTTAAAGCCTTGTATGTCGTTAAGAAGACGACCCATAGTGCTCACGAGCTTGTAGAGCTGATTATATTCAGGGCTTTCGACAGTTTTTTCTAGAAGTGTTGGTCCGATCAGATAGGTAGCTGGGAGGACAATTGGTCCTAATGCAAATGATATGTACGCATTTTCCATGTAATCCTCCAAGCTTGGAGTTGGCTTGTCACAGGACCACTCGGCTTCTCTCAACATAGACTTGAGCAAATCCAACCACTGCATAAGATATGACACCAATTGACTATGGTCAGATGAGTTGTTAGGAAATGATAAAAGATAATATAATTTAGCGTGGGATGATTAATATGTACAATTTTCACAATGTGGTGTGTGACAGAGCGTCCTTGATAGATGAATGCTTTTTCTCCTGTTTCAAGAATTGTGTCCCTTAGAACTGAGAAAATGATCTCGACTTGTTCAGAGCAGTACTCAGGAACACAGTTCAAATCCCACCTGCAATTTGTAAGCGAGGAACATGTTATGTTTTTTTTTTTTTTTACTAGGGAACAAATAGAGAAAGATCTTTGAAGAAAGGAGCCAAATCGATATACTTTTCGACCAAGTGTATGAGGTTTTCCATTTCTTCTTTGGAACCTCCAACGTCAAAGAAATCGTCTACAACCGTTGTCAGTACTCCACCTTTGGCCCACGATATACGAGCATCAGATAATTCTGGAGAGAAAAGGGTTGCAGCCCCAGAGAAGTAACAGTAAGCCAGCTTCTGTCTGGCAAATTTCAGTTCCTGCAATCTATTCTCCACAATCCATCTGCAAGTTGGTGAGCAGAATTATAGAGATATGAGATCTAACCATATAAGCTGATTCGTGACGACATAACAAATAAATCTGGCAGCTGAACAGAAAACAGTCATGACAGAGAACTCGCTCAAGTGTGGTTATATTCGTAAAACTCATTAGTTTAGCTGGGAGTGCACCTATCAAGACGTTTCATTTCTTCACCGTGTATAGACTGGCAGAAATTGAAGTCCTCCACTGCTAACTTCAGGATATCAGAGCTGCAAACATTGGGCAAACTAGCACATAGAAGAAACAAATGAGACCTAAAGTCTTGATTAGATTATCGTTTAATCAACCAAGAAAGGAATGAAACATTTGATTTTACCAATACGATGTTTTCATAACTCTGGTGTTTTCCACACAAGAACCACTTAGTAATTTTCTTCTATGATCTAATCTTTCTAGGCTTGCGTAGGGGGGGAAAGCAAGAGCATCCTCAACCTGAAAAAGATAAGACTCTCAGATATTGATTCCTCTATAAGGCTCCCACAGGAAGATAGTTAAGAAAAAGAGGTTCCTCTTTCTTGAGGTATTTATCTCGAACAGAGGTGATTGGCCAGTTGGACAATTCCATCTCTAAATATTGTTTAGTCCACAAACACTGCTCTTTCAAAGCTGATTCATGTGGATAACTTTGAGCAGCCTTAAATAGTTCTAACACAGAAATTGTATTCTTTAGATATCCCTCCAAAGTATTGGAGAAACCAATTTCTTTTGCAAATGGTTTTAGCGGTTCTGCAACAAACACAACGTATCAACTTAGTACATACATGCAGTTGACTCAAATCTAAGCTATATTCATCTGAAAGAAAGAGGTCACTTCACCGTAAGACACATCATAACCATGAGCAAGCAATAATCGGAAAGCCAAAGCACAAGTGGCCAAGTCCAAACATATCTCTTCATCCCCACGCAGCCAGCATCTGTTTATTGGTCAATGATGGTTTTGGAAAATCATGTATACAACATTGAATTTTGTGTGGTTAAAGTAGACTACTATCATAACAAAATTTTATAGTGCCCAAGCCATTTACCTATAGGCTTCATCCAATAAGCTCCTGATTTCGTTCTTGAAGTCCCTATCGATTCCCAAGCTTTCAAGAGTGTCAATTATACTAAGGCGTGCATATTGGTCAAAGGGATAAACTGTTGGAACTGAAAATGATAAGCAAATATATTAGCAGTGGAAATCTTTTGATACAACGAAAATGCAAGCCATGGTGATCAAAAAGACCTGCAGCCTCAAATTTCTGAAAGAGAGAAGAGAGATAACGGAGACACCCATCATTTCGGAACTGAGTAAATGCAGCTGCTGTTGTGGCTGGAGAATCAAACAGTGAGCCATTTTTCTTTTGGTATTTCACAATCAAATCCCAATCTTTAATCTTTCTTGTTCCCTCTAAAACATAGGCCAGATATGCTTCTCTTCCCTTTGAAAAGCTTTCACTATCACTTATCAAACATAAAATCAACAAAGGTTGTTGAGATGAACACTTCCAATTTGGTCTGAGTATGCTAATTAAAGAGCAGGAGTATACCTTCTAAGATCCAGATCTCTTTTCTGTATCATGGCATCCACCACTTCTGAGCCCAACGGAATCGCCAGGTTCAAATCTCTAGCATATTCAATCATCCCAGGAAATATAATATCAAATCCTGCTGGTTTCTGTATGGTTTCATCAGAGACTGATGCAGAATTCAGCTCAATAAACTGGAGACCTGACTTTTTGTTTTTGACACTCATCAGTCCATGAGTTTTCCAAAAGTCAAATAGTAACAAAAGAGAGAGAAAAAAATACAAAACTAACCCTTGCTTATTTGTCTTTCACCAGTTCCCCACTTCTTCAACGCGAGGATACATGCCAGTGTAGATGATAGCATATCCTTCTTAAGAGATTGATGGTTGCGATCATCAAGTCCCCAAGATCCATCCTCGTGTTGATTTTCCAATAACCAGTTCAAACACTGTGGGAAAAGAGGAGCATTATGGGAACTCGGTGATGGAACCATTGCAACCCAACTAGTATCATAAGCCGAAGCAGAAAGCTCCACTTTATCTAACATCTTCCTAATCTTTTCCTTTGTCTGCTCAAAGCTCTGGATAATTTAAGAACATCAGTTGGTCTAGACCAAAAACTATCATCTTGAAAAGCAAGCAAATATAAAATTACGAATTAAAAAAAAAAAAACTAGCTGTTTAGTTTACCACATTGTTATTAGCTCTTGTATGTTCTACTGCTTCTAATCTCCTTTCCAAAGTAGCTGCACAACGACAGAACATTTCCAATTGATTCACGCTACATATTTGAAATCTTTGATGCGAATCATATGAGCATGAGCAATCTCAGGTAAAAGAGACTGTAACAGTCCAAATCCATCACTAAGGATGACTATGAGGGATTCGAATTCAATTTAACCGAAGAAATAAACATTCATATAAACCAAAAGACCAAATCATACAAATTCCATTGCGGAACAATTCGGACTGCAGAATGATGCCAGTCTATATCCATTAGCTCCGAGAAATCACGAAGAACATAACTCCAGTACAAATCAGAAAATCCACGACCATGCAAGCGAAGAAATCAAACAACGCCGGGGAAAAAAAAAGTCCAGACGACCGAGAAAGTTACCTGCGATCGGAGACGAACAACCGGAAGAGCGGAGGTTGGTAGAGGAAGAAATAGACATGGAGAACCCAGAACCAACCCAAACGCCGTCGTAGCAACCTGGTTTCCACATCGTGCGAGATTATCATCAACAGTGAGAGTCAGTGACAGAGACAATTCTCGATTGTGAAACAGAGAGGAAATAAAAAAGAAAATCTAATTAAGAAAAACATGTAAATAAATAAAATGAGAGCGACATCGAAAATATACTTCCGAGGAAATTAGATTTGACGACCGGATGACCAAAAAATATTCTGGAAATCTGGCTTCAGATAAATAATAATAATAGATTGTAGAAGTCATTAATATACCAAATATCTTTTTGACCAATTATATTAGCACAAACGAAATCAAGAAGAGGAAATATGTAACGTGTACATGTGTAGATATTAGTCCGACAGGTGGCCCAAAGATATCGACAAGTCATATTTTCACTCCAAAAATAGAAAAGATAGAAAATATGTTTTCACAAAAGTTAAATGAAGAAGACTCGACAACTAGCTTTTATGAAATTATTAAAATAGGAATAAGAAAATAATTCTGAGATATTTCTTTAATATAAAACCAATCACCCCCACAAAATCACAAGCACATATCAAATGATACTGAGTAAGAACTGAACATTTTTCCTCAGGTTAATTTGCAGTTTTGAACTAATTGATTTACATTATTCTCTAAACACCATTTATTGGTCAGGATCTTACCAATGATATGACAAAATCAAAAAAGTTGTTTTTCAACAGTATCGAATTTTAAAGGGCGATTATACTCTCTTCTTTTTTACTTTTTTCATTTCTTTCGTAACCTCCCATTTGACGGTGGGGGGAACAAGCCTGATTGCCTGAAGAACTCTTATATTATTATTGTCAACCTCCAGCACTTCTGTTCCACGAAAGGTACGAGGGATCTCCGAGTTGCCTGAAACCCATAAGACAACAAGATCACTTCACTGTACACGATTTAAAAATTATTAAGTTTCATGGCGAAAATTCAAGATCTAAAAGGCCAAAGTGTAAAAAAATGAAGAAGATCATGAGAAGGAAAAGTTGAAGATGTTCATAAGAAAGTTACCTTGGCTTAACTAGATACAATACGGCGAATGTAACAGCCAAGAACAAGCAGATGCTGCCGACAGTGAGATACGCAATCCCGAGGAAATCGTTCCTTCCACCGAGCCAGCTAGTGGTTGATAGCACGAGCTTCTTCTCGCCATTGAAGCTGTAAGTGTTGTAGTTGTTATGCAACAGGACCGTTATAGTATCACCCGCGTGTAGATCCGTTTCAATCTTCCCGTACAGCTTCCTAAATGTTGGCAAGGCCGCGGTTCGCATCCAGACTATGAGGTCTTCTTGCTCACTCAACTGTTCAACAGAGAACTCTTGCGATTATTAACATCATCCATTTCAGAAACGGAATCCAAACTGATGCTGAAGGATTTTTTTTTACCGGTATCTTGGGATCAAGAGTACCACCACCTATAGGCGCTCCTGTCTGAAAATTTTTAGGGAAGACATTTTTCCCAAACTTTTTATCTCTGTCACTCTTCCATGAGATGCCTTTCTTATTCACAGGAAGTTGTTGGCTGTTTCTCGAAAAACGATAAGTATCATTGAACAAACTCCATGCAACAAGACCACATGGAACAATTGGTTCTCCACCCACATTATCCTCAGGTGCACAAGTCTTCACATCACGCTCTTCCCTTGGACTTCTTAGTTGTGCATCGTTTCGACTTTTCACATACCTACACATTGTAATCAACCAGGGATGTAACTGATACGAACACATATTGAAGTGAAAACCTCATGGAATTATTAAAAAAAAGATCAAGAAATGAAAGAAATACTAGATTCCAGGGAAAGTAACAAACAAAAGCTGAGTACTATTACTGAGTAAATAAGGAAAAGTACCGTCTATGGTTTTGGTAGAAATTCTCAAGTTGGTAGTATACATAGACAGGATGCTTCATAGTTTTTGTGACCTTCAAAAACAGAGCCAAGTTTGTGAAGAAATCAGACCTAGAGAACAGCTAACATAGAAGGAACTAAATTTCTATGGAAGAAGATATCTACCGTTATTGTTCTGTTGCATATCTTATCTCCTTCACCCTGTATGTAAGCGACCTTGTTGTCCCTAGAAGATGCTGGAACGCAGTCTGTGTCATACCGATCAACAATCTCAACGACCTTCATGTATGAATGAAAACATATCCTCAATAAACCACAAAATCGAAGCTAGAAAACAAACATGTGGAAAGACAGAAATCATTCGCCTAATGCACATACTCCCTGAGAGGCAAATAAGCAGATCACTCCGAGGGGAATGAAGACAACCCCAGCAACAAGAAATGTCAAGATCACCTGCAGATAGAGCAACGAACAGTAGAAAACAGAAAAAAAGGTAAGAAACATTCTTTTCAAACATCGTAACATCACAGTTGCGAATCTAAGAATGTGACAGAACCGAGATGGAACTTACCCAACTTGGAGTAAGAATTGGCTTGCACGCTGGAAGCTCCTGCTGAGTAAATTTTGAATCTGGTAAAGAAAATTTGGATAACACTTATTAAGGACAGAGAAACGAAAGCCACTCTACGATATGGTTTATGGGAGAACGATGGTAAAGTTCACGAACAAAAGATATAACCCACTTTTCATCAAAAATCCAACAACCAAACGTGAGTTTATACAATAATCCAACAGTTACACCTTCTCAAATAGCATGAAATTTTCTTCCAGAACGGATAACTTAATGAACGTACGAGAAACTGCATTAAACATAGAATATACAAGAATGCTTGTGTACACATGTTATGATAGATGCTCCTATGATATTAAACAAGCATGGTGATCGAGGTATAGCAACAGCATAAACTAAGAATCGAGTTTCTGAAATTCTGTCTAAATGCCCATAATCGTTCTTGGGAGAAAAACAAGAAATGCATCAACCAGTGGGAGAAAATTCAATCGGCATTCCAAGAGAAACAAGACAAAATCCCCTAGCTAGACAAATGAAAACCAAAATTCCGCGGAATCAGAATAATCTCTGAAAGAAGTATTAGCTAGGAACAATGTATGGGTGATAGATAGAAAGATCACATTTTGGCCGCTTCGAGGTTCTCTTTACACCGGAAGGCTCAGCCGATCCGCCTCCTCCGACGGTGGAACTCATTACAGAAGAAATTGAGGAGAAGGAAACCAGAGGAAAATCTTGTGTAGACCAAATTTGTCTTTTCTGAATAGAAACGACGGATAAAACGGATCCGACTCGAATGTTAGGTTAGGGTTACGAGATGGGAAAGAGAGATCCTTTTTGGGAAGAGAGAGGGAATTGGATTTTGCCCGAGCAACAAGGAAAACTCTGGAAATGTGGAAAAAAGAGGACATGAAAAATGCTCTTGGCCTGGGAGGGAAACATCAGGAGTATTAACTACCAACAACAAAAAAATAATAAGCCATTAGAGATAAGATCAGACCGTCTTATTCAGACGTTACTAGAGATAATAGATGACAACTCTACTTCTCTATAGAGCTAATCCACTTCACATTAGATTTTTGTTTGTAAAGGGGAAATTTGGTTAACCCGTGGACTCCTAATCCTATTAATTTGCGCTCAACGCCAGCTTTTGGGTCAGCGAACAAACCCGGCAAATGCCGGTGTAAGCGCCACGTTGACTATAATTTGCACTATCCCTCTCTCGCATAGTTTACAGTCATCACCCACACCTGTCATTTTGGCATTTTTCGCCTTCCAATTATTATATTTTAATTTTAATTACTCTCTTCTGTGATGGCGAAGAAGATATTATTATATGCTCATCTCTCTTCACACAGGCACTGATTAATTTCTCTTCTTACTTAGTTTTCGTTCAGCCGTCTTGTTCGATTGAAATTTAGAGAGATTCCAAAACTGGAAATGGTAGTCGGAGCGGCAGCGCGTGTAGCCATCGGCGGTTGTCGAAGGCTTGTCCCGTCACATGCTTCCTTCCTCGTCTCTGCTCAGTGTCGCCAGGTAAACCAATCATTTCTTTTGTATTTACATATCTCTCGTACATAGATTTGTATTCAGTCGCTAAGAAACATGGGGAGATTTCTTCCGATCGCTGATATATATCCGGATTCCTCTTTTGATTGTATCTCTATCTCGTGTTACTGATTAGTGGTGGCCGTTTAACCCTCTGAACGTAATTTCGTATACTATGATATTGTTCAACATGACTGGGGGACTTGAACTTTCTACAAGCATTTATTCTTCATGGAGGGTAGTAGTAATGTAATCAGGGATGGTGCTTTACCAGAGCTCGTTTTTGTAACTTGTTACTCGTCAATTGAATTGGTTACCAGATGAGTATGGACGCACGAAGCGTCTCCGAAAAGCTCAGGAGTTCCGGTCTTTTGCGAACACAAGGTCTAATAGGAGGAAAGTGGATTGATTCGTATGACAAGACCACCATCAAGGTCATACATCTCTGCCTCTTGGTTTAACCCTAGTCTTTTGGGGGCTCTTCTGTTCGCATCATATATTCTGCTCCACAGGTTAACAATCCAGCAACCGGAGAAATTGTAGCTGATGTTGCATGTATGGGAGCCAAAGAGACAAATGATGCTATTGCATCTTCTTACGAAGCATTTCCCTGTATGTCTTCTCTTCTTAATTACGTCTCTATGGTCACTTCTATTCACACTGAACAAATGTCCTGGGGAAGGATAAAAACTTATTTCCTGTAATGCTCTTACATTTTATCACATTCAGCTTGGAGCAGATTGACTGCTGGAGAGAGGAGTCGAGTTTTACGGAGATGGTACAATACTTTTATCCTGTAGCAATGCCTACTCTTTTACCTTTGCAGTGTGCATGGGGATGTTTTAGGATTATAAGGTTAGTCTAAGATCGCAATGGAGGAATCTTTTCCATGGATGTCAAATGCCCATGAAATTAAAATATATAGGATCAAGGCTTTTTTAAACAAATGACTGCTCCCTTTTTAGTGTCGAGGTTAGAGATATGGGCCAACTTAGGGGATTTTCTGGTATCTTGCTTGAAGCTATCGCACTTTTCTGGAACCGAGGGTCCTGATCCACTTCGTTTCTCCAAACACAGGTATGACCTCCTGGTTGCACACAAGGAAGAACTTGGACAACTTATAACTTTGGAGCAAGGAAAACCACTAAAGGAGGCCATAGGAGAGGTAGATCATCCAATTTATATTTGAGAACATTGAGTGTGCTGTTTTGGGCTTGTCTCAAGTGCTGCAATCGTCTTAAATGCAATATATGATTCGGTAATTTAGTTTACAGGTCGCATATGGGGCAAGTTTTATTGAGTACTATGCGGAGGAGGCAAAACGCGTATACGGTGATATAATTCCTCCTAATTTGTCTGATCGCCGATTGTTGGTTCTAAAACAGGTTTGCCCAGTGTCCTGATTCATGGTTCTAAATTCTACATATACGCAGCTTTTATTTTTGAGTGACATAATTCTGCACCCCTGGCTTAACTTGGATGTGCATCATTGGAAATGTTATAGTTAAATAATTGCCAGGCTACCTGGGCTTGAAAACCTGTGACTTTGCTCTGCATTCCCACCACCTTCTCAAAAAATATTTCTTAAAATTTCCAAGTCATGGAGCAATGCTATATGAGAACTTGGAAAACCTTAATATTGCTTTGCGAATCCCTTTTATATGTGGAGAATCCTCATGTACCTTTCGCGTCATGTGGCTGTATTTATAGCAGGTGTTTACTTTACACATGCTTTGCTTGACTCTCTTGGTTTTCTATGCAGCCTGTTGGTGTTGTTGGCGCAATTACCCCTTGGAACTTTCCCTTAGCCATGATTACTCGGAAGGTCTTGCTTATTTTACCATATCAATTTACCTTATTTTATTCTGTGAATAGCCTGTCTAGTATTCTGTCCCAGTAAATTATGTAGAAATTTTTTCATTAACTTTGATGTGGGTGGTTGACGGTATTGCAGGTTGGCCCCGCTCTTGCTTCTGGATGCACAGTGGTTGTTAAACCATCTGAACTTACACCCCTAACAGCACTTGCAGCGGCTGAACTGGCACTTCAAGCTGGAGTTCCTCCAGTAAGTTATGATTTTAGGCTTGAACTATATAACCCACCAGCATCTCTGGTCTGATCAAGTTTAGTATTCTCATGTCAGGGAGATGACCTGATCATTTGTAAATTTTGAACACGTTGTCTTTCCGTTTTTACATGTGATCTGAGTTTATGGACCCATCTCCAAGCGCTTGTATTGTCGTAAATGTGGCTGTTTATTTGATGTATGACCCATTGATGTATGACTATTGTTTCTGGAAGGCTAGTTTTTAACAATGTTTTGTATGTGCTCAGCATACCATTTCTTTGCAGCTGCTTTGTTTTTTTTTTTTTGTGGGTATGATTCATTTTCATGTTTTTCTTATAGGGTGCACTTAATGTGGTCATGGGAAATGCTCCTGAAATTGGGGATGCTTTGCTTACAAGCCCACAGGTTTCTTGAATAATCTTTGCGTACTTTCTCTTATTTGTATCTCTGCCATTAGTAGTGATTGATGATAAGTAATCTTATCAATTGACTATTTTTCTTTCTGTGCTACTCAGGTGAGGAAAATCACGTTCACAGGATCAACAGCAGTTGGGAAGAAATTGATGGCAGCTGCTGCACCCACTGTCAAGAAGGTATGCTTAGGCAAATATCATGTTATTTGAAAAATATTCTGTTATTTGAAAATTTTTCTCCAGATTGGATATCGCTAGTACCTCTTCTTTTTTTTGTTGGTGTAGGTTTCTCTAGAACTTGGTGGCAATGCACCCTCCATAATATTTGATGATGCAGACCTGGATGTAGCAGTAAAAGGAACGGTAAGTGATAGTCATGAGTGTTAAGGCATTGCTTTATCCATAAGATGCAAAAAACGTTGGTCCATCTGGAGAAATTACTCTGAAGTGATGGTATCCAAATTTTTTTTGATACAAGATGTGTATATTTTCTTTCTGCTTATCTGGTTACTTACCTTCAGGCTCCACCTATCCGAGCTCTTAGTTTCAAGCTCAAGTTTCTTAGTGGTGTACTATGGGGATCGTCAATACACTAAAACATTATATTGCCCATTTTGAACTGTGATTACAGCTTGCGGCGAAATTTCGGAATAGTGGTCAGACATGTGTTTGTGCTAACAGAGTACTTGTGCAAGATGGTAAGAATTGGGATACTCGGCACACCCTTTCTGGATCTTGCATCTAGTATTGACTATATTTTATATTTTTTCCACAGGTATCTATGATAAATTTGCTGAGGCATTTTCTGAAGCAGTTCAAAAATTAGAAGTAGGAGATGGCTTTAAGGAGGGGACAACCCAGGTATGCCCTTCTTCGATCTTATGATTTTGCTTTGTGATGTTATACCCTTGATGATTGTGGGGGTTAAAAAAGTATAATAATTTAGGCTATTTGCTATCGAATCTAGATAAGCAGAACATACTATTGGTACCTAATAAAATACAGAAACTAGCATCCCAAACGACTTGATTTAAGGTTTACTGAGTCTCTAGTGTTCTCTGCTATTTTGCTGTAAATTTTATTTGTCGCTTCAACATTCTTACAGGGTCCACTTATAAACGATGCAGCAGTGCAAAAGGTACATTAATAATACTTTCCAGTTTCTGTGTTTTTTTTTTCATAGACATCAGTAATGTTTGATGGCACTATTGTTAATATTCTTGACCTTCATGCTAAATAACTGCAGGTAGAGTCATTCGTACAAGATGCTGTTTCCAAGGTTTGTATGTTTCCTTGTATGCCATTCAGCAAGAAATAATTCTTGTATTTCCCCAGTTCATAGTAGCAAGAGGTATATCTCAAGTATTGTTGTCTTTTTGTTAAAGGGAGCAAAAATCATGCTCGGCGGAAAAAGGCACAGTCTAGGGATGACTTTTTATGAGCCTACTGTTATCCGCGATGTAATGAGTAACATGATCATGTCTAAGTAAGTTCTGAAAGATTCACAGAAGTGCAGTGTTATAGCTTTTTGTGTCTCTAAAGAATGAACTATAAACATCTAGTGTTCCTCGCATTTTTTTGATCAAAAGAACTAATTTACTTTTCTTAGGGAGGAGATTTTTGGACCCGTAGCTCCCCTTATTCGTTTCAAAACCGAGGAGGACGCTATCAGGATCGCTAATGACACAATTGCAGGTTTGTCCTCGATCGTGTAATCTTAGTTAGTAACCTTTTTTCTATAAGTCAAGTCTTGGGCTTACATGATAAAGGAAACGACGAAATGTGTGTGTGCAGGACTTGCTGCTTATATATTCACAAACAGTGTCCAGCGGTCATGGCGTGTCTCTGAAGCACTTGAATACGGACTTGTAGGGGTGAACGAAGGAATCATATCAACAGAGGCAAGACCAGAAATGAAAGAAACACATTCTCTAAATTATAGCCATACATTTGCTTACAGCTTTTAGTTTGCAGGTGGCTCCATTCGGGGGAGTGAAGCAGTCTGGTCTTGGAAGGGAAGGGTCCAAGTATGGTATGGACGAATACCATGAGGTAACTCACAACACTCATCTCTCTCTCTTATTACGCTTCATTTGATCGAATCAACTTGTTTAGAGATTGAATTAATTATAATATTAAAAATCTCACATGAAGACGTAATAAAGTATGCAAGGGTTATAGGTGGTTAATTTTACATTTTCCTGTGATTGCTCTCAAACTCTAACTCATAGCACAGAGGCATATTCATGAGAATCTGTCTTGTAAATTCGTTATAAGCATAAAGTTTTTTTGTAAATTACTTTTCGTTATTGACGCTTGGCTTCGATGCAGATCAAATACATATGCTTGGGAGATATGAACAGACAGTGATTTGGTTCATCCACTTATATCCTTCCAGTAAAAGCTCAGCCTTTGGGTTTCTTTTTTTCTGTTATTTTGAAACATAATACGGATTTGGAGGTTACTTATTAAGAAATAAAGATTTGGTCTACGACCAATGATTTAGCATGGTTTTTGAATAATATTCTGGGGTTTTGGTCTTTGTTTTTAAGTGAATTTTAATATTCGGACAGTTTTTTGCTTTGTATATACTAAAAAAAAGAGAGTTGTTCTTTGCTTACAATTATTAGAAATTCCTTTAAGTCGATGTATTTTGTTTTATTTTTCTTTTCTTTCATCAGTATCTTACCGTATCGTGTGCCACTGATTAGGAGAGTTATAGCATTCTAGTGTTTAAAAAAAAGCATTCTATCAGTTTGTCAAAGTTGAGGTATTAATTATTCAAAAATTTGCGCACAGTTATGATTCAAAATAGCGTTAGATTATATGGTTCAATGCCAAACTTGGGATTTTATTTTCTTTTATCGTTTTTTTATTGGGGAAAAGATAAGAAGGGTGGAAGGAATATATTCATTTCGAAGAAGAAATTCCAAAGCACCATAAAAAAGATGCTTGAAGTTCAAGCAACCGTGGCCTCTATTTTTTTAAACCGACTTACTTTATTTATTTATTTTTAATTTATTTCTTTTTTTAAGTTCTTAGTTTGCTTCAACAACAATTAGCTAGAAGTTAAACCTTAGCTTTGCTTCTTTTAAATAAAAACAAAAAACAAAAACTTTGCTTTGTTTTCATTTAAAAGCATATTAAAATTTCGCTTAAATTAATCATAGTTAAAAACATCAATCAAGAAAAATAAGATCTTAAATGATCTCAAGGCCGACTAAATTTGCTAAGATATACCTAGCTCATATAACTACAAATTTTTTATTATCAAACAAAAAACTAAAAATTTTGTAAACAATCGTGATAATGATTACCAAACGGAAAAAAAAATATATCGTCGCGATAATATTGTGTGTGTATATAAACTCTAAAAGGGGTCAAAAAGTCTGGTAAACGTATTGCATGTAACTATGTAAATGTGGCTGGCTAAGTTTATACGGTTGGCATCTATCGCGGGAGTTCTATTTTCATCTTTTAATATTGTTGGCGCAATAAGAATCTATCTTTATTCATCAAAGAGGCGAAGAATTGATTCCAATTCTCATGCAATTTGAACTTTGAGTTATTATTTAAATTTAAAAGTTTTTTTTTGTTAACGATTTAAATTTTAAAGTTAACACCAATTTTCTTTTCTTTTTTTTTATCCTAGCCAGAATTGTGTGCAATAGCTAATTTACTGTACGAACAGTTCGTTTAATAGCCAAGATTTAATATATATTTCTGGCATAGAAAAACATTGTTTCTCTGACCAAAAAAAAAGAAGAAGAAAAAAACATTGTTTCTGATTTAATTCAAGTAGTTAATACCTGGAAAATGAATTACCATGTATAGCTGCACAATCGTCAGTCCTACAAAAGCCAAAAAGGGTTATAGCCCCAGCAAGCTTTAACCAAAAAAATAAAATTAAAAATGGAGAAAAGAAGAAAAATATATGGTAAAAATAAAATAAAGAATAAAAGAGCTTTAATAAGTAGAAGAAGAGGTCCCCAACAGTAACACTATCTTTACACATTGATGCATAATTCTCCACATATCACTAAACCATGTATATGCATAACTTAAAGTTTTGGTTCCATATTCTTAGTTGTTTTTTTCGCTTTAATTCCATATTCCTTCACTAAATATCGGGCTACATTGAACATTTCCCTGTTTTCCCTTCATACTCAATGTAAAACATATAATATATTTAAATTTTCTGATTTGATGCAAATTTTATATTCTTAGATCATATATATGCTCTTTTTTTTTTTGTGCATATCAATCTCAGCCATATTCATTGACTTATTATTGTTATACGTAAATATGCCATGGGACCTCCCACTCATATATATTAGGTTGACCATTTTACATGTATGTATATATTCATTCAATAAAACCAAAGTATTATCAATTATGCGAATAATAAGCTACTTATTTGATTAATGAAATTGAATTCTATAAAAATAATCGCATATATATATATATATATATAAATTGTACGTAGAAACGATTTATCATCATTTGTAAATAAGATAGTTTAGTAGTTATCGTTCAATTAGAGGAAATTAGAACTCGAATTTCATTTTAGGGACTTAATAGAATTAGTTAAAATGTTCAATCGCCCGGAAGATTACTAGATTAGCCAGCCTTTGCAGTAAAGGTTTTTGAGTTAGAATTGCTGAAGATCCAATTCTCTAAGTTTGAGTTATCACTAAGAATGAGATCAATAATAAATAACAAGACTGATTTCTACGTTTGTATTGTCCGTAGTAGAAATTCAATATTCTCGTTTGTAAGCACGTCTTGATTAGTTGTGGATGTAAACCACATTCTTAATTAATCAATAAAAAGCGTTTTTGTTGTTAAACAAAAATTCCATCTAACGGTTTTGGATTGTAGGTGCTATAATATAAATTTTGTTTCAAAATACACGGTCTAATAAATTATAACGAAACTCATCATTGCTTAGAATTGTATATTCAGCTCATAGTTAGCCAAAAAGGTTTACCCTACCATAAATGATAAAACCCCTTGTGGAATTTTTTGTTTAGATATTTGTATGTATGTGTCCCGATTGCAATATATAACGACGTAGACATACTATAAGTCTAGTATACGACTATCCTCGTGCGGACTTAATTTAATAAAATATATAGAACTTTAATATAAAAATAGTAGGTATTAAATACCGTAAGTTCAAGAGAATTTTAAGAAATTTCAAAACATTTTAAGGTTTATATCAGAAAGTGAAAGAAAAAAAAAAACTCCTATTTTTGTAAGAATTAATGCATATGTATATTACATTACATACACCTTCCATAACCTCTTTTTTAATATGTGTATTTAGATAACTCCTATAAGATCTCCGATGTCAAAACTTACCTTTTACAAAAGAAAAATCAGTATATAAATTGGGTTCATATTTTTTTATATAATATTGAATTTGATTTTTAATTAAAATTTGCACAATAATTTAAAGTAATTTGAGACAGACATGAATTACTTCATGTATACGTATAATGCCCTTACAGACATTTTATATTGAAAGTAATTCAAAGGTATTCAAAGGTATTCAAGCTGAGAGGATAAAAAAAACAATTGAAAAGATAGCGACAGTATCTTTTCACAAAGGAACGTCTGCGTACTAGACTAAAACTGCTCCTCCTTACTTACTAACGATAAAACAATACTATTACTTATTATATTTATAACCAAATATTAATTTTATTTTATTCACAAACAAAAATAAAAAGAAGACGAGAGAGAGAGAGAGAGAGCAAAAAGCCGTCATCTGATCTCTTCAAAAACGCATCGTATTCTCTCACATTTTTGCATCACATTCGTTTCCTTGAATCCCTCTTTTAGAGAGAGAAAGAGAGTGAGAGAGAGAAAGAGAGAGAGAGAGAGAATGTTCCATGCTAAGAAACCTTCAAGTATGAATGGTTCATATGAGAACAGAGCTATGTGCGTTCAAGGCGATTCAGGCCTCGTCCTCACCACCGACCCTAAACCGCGTTTGCGTTGGACCGTCGAACTCCACGAGCGTTTCGTCGACGCCGTCGCTCAGCTCGGCGGCCCCGACAGTATGCACACCACCAAACACATATATAATATTATCTTTATCGATTTAACCAAACAAAATGATAATAACAAAGTTTTTGATCCTTTTTTATTTGTTTGTAGAAGCGACTCCAAAGACGATTATGAGAGTTATGGGTGTGAAGGGTCTTACTCTTTACCACCTAAAGAGCCATCTTCAGGTATGTACACAAATATAAATTAGGGTTCTCATTCCTTCCTTGCTTTTATGTTTCTCCTCTCTTTATATTTTTCATTCTTTTCACTTATTTATAATATAAAATTTATTTGGATCTATGGGTGCAGAAATTCAGGCTTGGAAAGCAGCCGCACAAGGAGTACGGAGATCATTCCACAAAGGAAGGTTCAAGAGGTGACCACTCTTCATTTCTGTATCATATTAGGGTTTTGAAATTACACATAATATTTGAGTGTATATATCATATTATATAAGTGTATGTGTATATTTTTAATCCGTCTTTTTCTAAAAATAACAATTTTTTTACCGTGTAGCTTCTGCCATGGATATTCAGCGCAACGTAGCTTCTTCTTCTGGCATGATGAGTCGCAACATGAATGAGTATATCCTCTCTTCTACTTAATTTTATCTACTTTAATTTTATTTTCTATATTAGCAGCAACTTACACTTGGTTTATTTGATCAGGATGCAAATGGAAGTGCAGAGAAGGTTGCACGAACAGCTAGAGGTGATTCATTTATAGATATTCTATGATATTTAACTCTTACGAATATTAATTTTGATCCATAATGTATTATTGTATTTTAAATATTTTTAGGTGCAGAGACATTTGCAACTGAGGATTGAAGCACAGGGGAAATACATGCAATCTATATTGGAGAGAGCATGTCAAACCCTAGCCGGTGAGAACATGGCAGCCGCCACCGCAGCAGCCGCCGCCGGAGGAGGGTACAAGGGAAGTTCGAGTCTTTCCGCAGCGGTGGGTCCACCTCCTCATCCTCTTAGTTTCCCGCCGTTTCAAGACCTAAACATCTATGGAAACACAACCGATCAAGTCCTCGACCATCATAACTTCCATCATCAGAACATAGAGAATCATTTCACGGCCAACAATGCTGCAGATACCAACATTTACTTGGGGAAGAAGCGACCAAACCCTAGTTTTGGTAAAGATGTAAGGAAAGGACTTTTGATGTGGTCTGATCAAGATCACGATCTTGCCGGAAACCAACCGATCGATGATGAGCATCGGATTCAGATACAAATGGCTACACATGTCTCCACAGATTTGGATTCTTTGTCAGAAATTTACGAAAGGAAATCGGGTTTATCAAGTGATGAAGGGAATAATGGAGGGAAATTACTGGAAAGGCCATCGCCTCGAAGATCACCATTGAGTCCTATGATGAACCCTAATGGTGGAATAATACAAGGAAGGAACTCGCCATTTGGGTGATACAATAATTAATTAATTTAAATATATGTGATGCATGGGGGGAACTTGAGAACGAGATATATATTTTTGTTCATTGTGACTTGTGAGCTTGACTTAGGGTTTAGAAATGAGACAAACAAAAAAAAAACTAAATATAAAGTTTGTTATTGTTTATCGGATTAGTTTTGCTCGTGGTTAATTTGTACTGAAACTATATATCATTGTTGTTGCTATAATATGTAGGATCTATTCTGTATTCATTATTTTTCTAGTCAACTGTTTGAAAATTGATCTTTATATTCTTAGTCAGTAATGGCCGAATGATTCTATGATTTTTTTTTGTTTTACTACCCACATAATTTTTTGTTGTGCTTTATGTTTAACTATTTTGGTATTATAACAGGTTTTTTTTTTGTTTGGTTGCTATTTTTCAAATAAATTAAGATTTTAAATCAATAACTATATATACTTTTGTACGATTTTCATAATTGACAGTCTTATCAATTAGAGGCAATACAAAAGTGTAAGTAAATACACTAAAGTAAACATAGAGATAGCTTAATCAGTGTATATGTATATTACATATAATATGCCTTAACCAGTATGTATATCTCATGCATGAAAGTAACATTGTATATGACAAATAATGAACATTTATGGGTAGAGAATAGAGATCGCTCATGTTTCAAGGCATGTACGATATTTTAAAGCTTTTGAAGGGCCCCTTGCTTTTTCATGAGTTAGTTATTTCTATCTCAAGTTAGTTTGTACTTGATGCCTTATATATGATTACGCTAAAATGGGATATCTGCATCGGGAAACTAAATTTCAGATAAAAATTAAAATTAAAGTTAATGGTTAAATTCAAGAGTAAATAAGAAAAGGAAGGACAGAGCCAGTTATAATGATGATGATCCCCATCAAAGCAAAAGGTTTTTAGGGTTTTGGGAAATCCACATGCAAACAGCAAAAAAGCTGTAAACTTTGATTCAAATGTATATATAGTCACTTGATTTTATATAATGTATACGTGTAAGTAAGTAAGTAAGTATGTATGTGTGTGAAGAGGTTGATAGCTACAAGATCCTTTCCAAAAGAAATAAAAGAAGTTGTCATAAGAGAAATTAACCGACACTGAGTATCTATCTTTCCTTCCGTAGATATCTTTGCTCTTTATTCTTTTTTTTTTTTTTTTTTTTGCTTCATATGACCACTAATTAGTACATACATACATATATCAATATATATATTAAAAATGATAATTAGTACAATTCGGTCTCAATTCTTAAATTTTCAATGAAATACATAAAGTGGTAAATCAAAAGTTTTGCCTTGATAACGAATGATTTTTGTTTACTCGATGCATCCGCAACAAAATTCAAACTACGGCTCATATATATATAATATATATATGTGTACTGATCAACTTTGTTGGTTATAGAGAGAGAAAATGTAAAGAGATCTGGTCATCACTGCAAGTTGGCATATAAAAGAGAAAGCTCTCTCAGTCTCTCTATCTCTAAAAGCTGAGAAAAACAAAAGGCAGAAAGAGAATTTAATTGAAGGAGAAGAAGGAGAAGCATATATAGATAGAGATATAAACGTAACGCACTCCCATGTGTGCACTTCTCGAGGAAGCTTCTCTTCTCCTTTTACCTACGCCCCCACACTTCCCTCTAATTACGTTTCTCTATTTATGAAATCTATTTTTAGTATTAGATTAAACAAATCATTTTTTGGCGCGTCATGTAATATACTCCATGCATTTTATTATACTCACTCTGTCCATTTTATAAGATGTTTGGGGGGGGGGGGGGAGGGGGAAATTATTTCATTTTATAAAATGTCTTACAAGTTTCTATGCAAATTTTAATGTTATTTGAATTTTTTTTACTTTTCAAATTCTACAGTATTTTTTATGATTGGTTGAATTATGTTTTTATCTAATTATTAATAATGTTTTTAAACAACAACAAAATTCTCAATCTTTGTGTTTCTATCTAAAACATCTTATATATATATTTTTGGGATAGAGGGAGTAAATATATTCTCAATCTTTGTGTTTCTATCTAGAACATCTTATAAATACATTTATCTATATGTTTTTTTTGTTAATAAAAACATATTCTTTTTGTATCTTCCTTCTTGTCGTATGGTGACATGGAAATTTTGTAGTTTCCATTATATGGATTCAAATTCAGTACAGTTAAGCTCGGAATGACATGGGAAAATTAATATCAGCAGGCCATCAAATTCTCAGTAACATTAAAAATAAAAAATAAAACATCAAACCGATTTTATTTGATTCATTTATTATTGAATAAGCTAAGTAGCTAGGTATGGTTCAATAATCAGTGTCGTATCTAATCAACTCATGTAGTGAAATGGTTGAAACCTGAAGGGTGCATCTGGATTGGGGGAATTACAGTCATTTCACTGTAATTCTGATATAGTTAATTATTGTAGACGTCAATATATATATCTAGTTCTTTCAAGTTTCAAAGAATAGTTTATATTTCGATCCAGGATACCTAATTATAAAATAATAATAACCAAAATATCATTGTGAAGATGCATCATATACAGTTTGGATATGGAATGACAGTGATGCATGTTTAATGAATATTCTGTTGCAATAAAATCACACCAAGCCTTAAGTTAACTATTAATAACTATTCAGTGCTTTTAATTGGTATCCATCTCACTCTGTTACTTTTTCCGTATCTCACATGCATAAACGTGCATGTGATCGTAGCTTTAATTATATATCATAATTTTAAATAATAATAACAAAAGTTAATGTTTGTACGCATATCATATGGTAATTATTATGGTTGTTAAGCAAACTAAAGTACTTATACTAAATAAATAAAAGTAATAAAGGTAACGGTCTCATGGATGGTCTACGCACATTCTTCCATGCAAGTTAAATACAATCATCTGTAGGCACCTCATTACGATCTCGTCCTTGGATTCCATTTTCTCCTCCAATATTACATATTATATTTGAAAAAAAAAAGATATTATACTTCTTTTTGATATTTATATCTTTCAAAACTATACTTTATCTTTGGTATGTGTTGATGTTGAATATGCTCTCTTAACAAAGTACATTCCCGAAGAAAGAACAAAAAAATAGTACATTCCCGAAGGTTTTTTTTTGTTGTTCTTTCTTTCTCTGATATATGAATTCTCCATTAGTTCTGCTTAACTGTTTTTCCCAAAAAAAGTCCAAAATTTACTTATGTTGGTAAGGAAAAAGAATAATTATTTATTTGTTACATTGCGAAGGGAGAAAGGTACGAGAAACGCCCATTTGTATATCTCATAAAGAACGACACTTTCTTACTACTATCAGTGGAGAGACCCTTTTGTGATTGGGCTTCATACAATGCCCAATAAAATTGATATATCCACATTTGCATTTTACTTTGATGGGCCTTTAACAATGTCACGTAACATAATATTTTCCTATTAACCAAAAAAAACCAATAACTTCTTGATTAAAAAAAAAGAGTGTCTAAACGAACATTTTTGATGTATCCAACCCCAATCCAATATTAGAATATTTTTCATTATCATACAACCCAGCATGACAAAACATTAATTCTTAGATTTTATAGAACAAAAATGTACATATACACCATCAACTAACCCGCTATTTTTTTTTTTTTTTGGTAATTAAATTAGTCCACATTTACCGGGAATTTACATTACTGTAAATATTATTATTGTTATCATCTTCAAAAATATCGGCGGGAGGAATAAAGGAATCCAGTGAAAGCCCAGGGACATCGAAAACGACGTCGTCTATCCTCCAGATCTCCTCCATCCTCGTCCTGCTATACTGCAACGACGTCTCTCCGAATCGGAACACTGTCGCGACGGCGCGGCCACAATGCGCAACGGCGACTCCGTCAACGTCGCGGTAATCCCCGATGCTACTTCCGATCGTCGTCTCCCAGTAAACCGCCTCATCCTCCGGCGAGATCGTTGTAACCCTAGTGAGGTGCGAATCCTCCAAATAGATCAGTAGACCGCTCTTCTGACAGAAATATCCGTACAGTGCGTGGCGTATAACCTCAGCCGGAGCTCCGGCGTCGTTTCGCTCTATCAATGAGTCACGATCGGCGGAGACTTTGAGGACGAAACAGTCATCGTCGCCGATTCTCCTCTCGCCTAAGCATTGGGCCTTTGCGAATAGGCCTGCTGTAGTTTTTGGGTCCAAGCCCTGTAGCCCAATTACAAAACAAACGGGTTTATTAAAAGAATGATTAAAATTGACAATATAAAAACTTGCTCAAAAAAAAAAAAGTGTGTTATTAATTCAAATAAAACAGAAAATGTGTCCGACAAATATTCGTTGGTGTTTGAAAGACAAGAACAATAAAGCAAAAGATTTCAAAGAAAAAAAAAAAAAGATAAAGTCGAAAGACAAACTTTGATAATCCCAAGAAGTTCCCCACTTTGAGATTGAATGAATGTAAGATCGTATTCATGATGAAGCATAATATTAATATATATATATAGGTATGTCACAAATACATCTTTAACAACAACAACAAAAATGTCACAAATACATGCATAGTATAGTAGTGCACTTTATTTGATACACACTCCCTACACTCTGATATATACTTATACAATTTAAACCAATAATTGTACACACTTACCTAACAAAGCATTCTGACTCTCTGACAATTTACTTCAGCATGTTTCACTTGTAAAAATACCAAGAAAATGTATATATATAACCCCAGCAATAATTTAGGAAAATACCTCATACCTTACTAAAAAAGGAACTAAAACTCAAGAAACCATTAGCGAAACATTAAACGGATAAGACAGATAGTAAGCGTTGTATGCCTTCGTTTAAAACAATAAAAACAAAATCTGGATTTCAACAAAACATTTTATCAGATGACGTCACGTGACAGAAAAAGGAGAAACCACGTGCGGTGGTGGGAGAGTCAAGGAGTGTGGGTAAATGTATTGTGTGTGGTGGGGTTTTGTTTGATTTTGAAGTTTCAAAAGAAAGCAAGAAAAGAAGGAGACAGCTTCTCCATCACTTGTCAGGTTATACATTTTCATTAGCTTTCGTTTCTAATTGGACAACGACTACTCTCTTTTCTCCTTCCACGTCCTTATCTCTTCAACAATCTTAATGACGTCATCTCTCTTTTCTTCTTTTGCCAAAGCATATTTATAGTTATTTTCTCTAGTTAATTCCGACTTATATAAAAACATATTTAGTAGACCATTCTAAGAAATATCATGAACTAGAATTCTAAAAATAGCACAAACGTTTTGAAAAAAGTGTTCAAGTTATCTTATGAATATTTTTAAAACTTTTATTTAACTCAATTATTGTTTTTTTTTTGCTTTTCTATATTTTCCCCCAAATTGTCGATACATATTTTTTTAAACTAATTTTGTGTAGTATTTTAGAGTATTAATTAATCAAAATTAAATTACCTGGATGAGACGACGAAGTGGACGTTGAGGGCCTTTAGCGGCGTGAGTACCGAGCCAAGGCGTATGGCGCCAAACGGTTTTACCGTCGGAGCCGGAGATGAGTTTAGTGCCACCGAGAACCAGCTCCAGAGACCACATCCCAGGCTGCATCTGCCACAATACAAAGCAACCGCTATCTCCGCTCCGACCGTTTCCGCCACCGCCGAGTGTCTTCACACTCTTACCGGCGGCGATCTCCGTCTCACAACAACTCATTTTCATTATCCCTGTCGCGTACATATTCTTCGCCGCCTTAGCTCGCTTTAGACATCCCGTCGCCGCTAAGTATTGTTGTATTATATAATGTGCCGTCGACGTCTCCTACATAATATATATATATATATGAATAACTAAAATAAAATAAAAATCATATGCATAATTAGATGACAAAACACTATTGTGGATAATTTAAGTGGGTCAGATTACTCAGTTATTCCACAGGTTCTGGACTTGGTCTGTGATCTATAATTATCAAAAATAGAGAAAAATACACTTGCAAATTTTTTGCCCAACCAATCATTTCTCAAAGATTAACTCGATCAAACGACCTTTTTCCAATTTAAATAATTAATTTTAAACATAATCCAACTGCTTGGAAAAATAATACAACTATTCTTGACAACACACTATTATAGATACATTCTATCTATTACCTTTTAAATTTTGAGTTAGAAATATTATTAAAAAAATAATAAATCAAGAAATGAAAATTAAGACTGTATTTGATATAAACCAACAAAATGAAAAGAAAGTATAAAAGTTGAGGTCTAGAGAGGGATATTATAGTAGTACTCACAAATGGGACATTCTTAATTTGGAGAGATCCAAGAGGAGGGTCATCGGGTAATAGATCGGAGAGGACGACGGAGATTGGAGCAAGAGGACAACCCAAGACGCCGAGCAAGAGCCTCAGGTCTTGTCCCTTCGCTGCCACGTCATAGCTGTTGCAAAGTGGTTGTACGGAGGGAGAAGACATGTTTCCAGAAATGCCCTTGTGAACCTTAAACCATTCTCTAATCGCTTCCCATGAGGTCTCCTTCTTGGCTCTTTCGTCTTGCATGTCTGGATCTGGTCCTTCCATTAATGGCGTTAGAGTTTGTGGCGGCGTTCCCCATCTCTGTTTCCTCCAGTATGACTTTGAGTTGCTCATTATAATCTGATGATACCAAAGCGAGTGATGATGATGTTTATGAGTTTGGGCTTTGAATATCTAATAGAATGGGTTTTGTAATGGAAATAGATTATTGGCATACATTTATATACAGAGAGGCGTATATGTGTGTGGAGAGAGACAAAAGGGACATTTTATCAGTCTAGGGGTCCCAGAAATTTAACATTATATATCTTTTATATTCATCGGAAGAAGCTTGTAGTTAGTTCGAATATTGACAATAAAACAAATATTATTTGGATATTTTAAGAATTCTTTTCTAATTCAATTAATCAATGACAAGTACATAAGCTTGTTACAGACAAATATATCTAATTATACAGACTATTTTGAGTCGTAAACTACATAATTATCCAAGGATTTAGTGTAATTGTGATTTTTTTTTTAGTTATTTCGTCATTCATCTAGATTTTCGACAAAAAAATGACTTATTCTATGACAATGATTCCACAAAATATATATTTCAGCAAATATTTTTCTATCTTGAAGAGATAATGTACCAAATTTTACCAATTATTATTCATACGTGGAAAGGAAATGTGGAACAGCGACTAATAACATGGAATAAAATCAGTGTGTCATGTGAATAGACCCGATCCGTGCAGCTTCTTTTTGTACACTATGGGCTCTCCTTTTGAGTCTTTCGATCACACACTTTTTTGGTCCTTCAAATTTGAATTGTATATCATTTTAACTCGACTAGCATATGATATTTGTCTTGTTCTTTCGAGTATATCTATGCTAATCATTTAATTAATTGTAATTACGATCTCTAGGTGTGATCTTTCTTGGAAAATGACACCACACCCAGTGATATTACTGTTGTTGATTAATGATTTTTTTTTTAATTTCTTAAATACATCAAATAAGATGTTGTGTCTTTTGATAAAGGTCCCCCAGAAAAGATAGTCACCTACAATTTTTATCCTTTTTTTTGTTCCTTTCATTCTCCGGACGTCTTGGGATTCCAACTCACTTAGCTTCGTCATGAAAAACCAAAAATAGTGGCCACAATTTTTCCCTATAATATTTATGCATATATACAATTTGTACGATATTAAATGGAAATATATAACAATTTAGTGATCAACAGATTCAACAACTAGAAATTGAATAAAGAACTATAGAATCCCAGCAAATAATAAAAAAAAAAAACGTAATTCATGTGTTCGAAATTCGAATAGGCATTGCATTCAACACAAGGTGGCAAGTCACCAGTGAGAATGGTGGCGGTAGATGTAGATGGATAATCTTGTAAGCCAAGATTATAATAATTTATTTCACTATTCAGTTTGATAGTCTCTTTTATTTATTCGTTACTGTTTTTATCAAAAATAAATTCTTGGCGAGATGGTAAGACGTACTTAAGAGGTCAAGTTTCACCCATTCTCTGCAACAAGTGGGGAAGCACAAATGTCGTGAGCCAGACGTGTGATTTCAGTTTCAGTTTGAGCCAACCTATTAATGGGCTTTTACTTAACGGCCCAAATATGAATTTATAAACAGTCGAGAGAGGTATCCTGTACATATTGTTGAATATACAGTATAAAAGCAAATATGAATTTATTACGCACATGCTTCAATATTGGTCATATATAATATATATTGATGAATATGAATTATATTACTCTCACATGCTTTCAATTATTGGTCAGAAAATAATCCTATTAGAAAGAAAAAAGAACAACATACATACAAATCTTCAATTAAGATCACCATCTTCTGAGGTTTTGACCACACATTCTATGCGAGATTTGGTATTTTCTTCACAAACAAAATTTCAGATTCCAGATTATATACTTTCCAAGTACTAGTTGATTGTTAATTTCACATCCTCAGAGAAAAGTCAATTGGAGTGAGCAACAATGGCGGATTCATCAGCACCCTTGTTGACCCAGATTGAAGATGAAGATACCAACTCTCCGCCTTTGAATTTCGACAAGATCTTCGAACAGAGCTTGTCTGATTTCGGGTTCTCACAGTTCTTGCAGATAATTCTTGTCGGTCTTGCCTTAACTTTCGATTCGTATCAGATGTTCATTACCGTCTTCACAGATGCTTATCCCACATGGCACTGTCTCGACCACGCGATATGCAATCCGTCAACCTCCGACATCTGCAAGATTCCCCGGTCAGCCTGGGACTGGGACGGTGGATCCAAGGGTAAATCCATCATTTCAGAGTTCGATCTCGAGTGCTCGAGCTCCTTCCTTAGAGGTCTTCCTACATCTACTTTTTATGTGGGTTCTATCGTTGGAGGGGTTTTCATGGCTACAATCCCGGATGGTTCCTTCGGACGGAAGCAACTTCTTTTCTTCACCACTTTGGCGATGTCCCTCACTGGAATCTCAATTTTCTTCTCCTCCAGCATATGGATCTACGTTTTCTTGAAGTTCGTTATCGGATTCGCGCGTTCCCAGACCGGGACGTACGCGTTCAATCTGATCAGCGAGCGTGTTTCCACCAAATATAGACCGCGAGCTACTATGATTCCGTTTACTCTGTTTGTGTTAGGGCTCATGTCGCTGTCTGGAATCGCTTACCTTGTTAGACACGCTTCTTGGAGAGTTCTCTATCTCTGCACATCCGTTCCATCAGTCATCCACAGTATTTTCCTCTATTTCTTCGCCTTAGAGTCTCCTCGTTGGCTCCATTTGCAAGGGAAGAACGAAGAAGCCATTCAAGTGCTCAAAAGAATCTCACCTGCAAACAGAGGCTACTTGGAATCGGCATCTTCTAGGTTACCTCCAAAAGAAACCCTAGAACGAGCTCCTAGAAGCTCGATCAAGGACTTGTTCATCCGAAAATGGGCTTTTCGAAGAATCCTAGTTGTTATGACCATAATGTTCGGGTTGGGAATGATGTACTACGGAGTTCCCTTAGCGGTCAGAGACATCAAAGTGAACATCTATTTGAGCGAAGCCCTAAACGCAATGGTGGAGTTACCGACGTTTGTTATCACACCAATCTTGCTGGAGAGATTCAACAGAAGAAGCTCTGTGCTTGTGAATTGCCTAATCGGAGGAGCATTAGGAATGCTCTGTTTCGTCATGACTCTTTTCGAGAGAACAAACATCGCTTTTGCCCTCGAACTCGGTTCTTTCTTCTGCGCTAGGATCGGATTTAACTTAATGGCGGTTTATATGATTGAGATGTTCCCGACATGCGTGAGGAATTTCGCGACAACGATGCTTAGGCAAGCGCTTGTAGTTGGAGGAGCTTGTGGTCCAATCATTGCTTCGATTGGAAGAAATGTTCCGTCTGTCTCTTTTGCGGTTTTCGGGTTTGCTGTGTCGGGTCTCGGGTTATTCGCTTTGCTTCTTCCTGAGACTAAAGGGTCAAGTCTTTGTGATACAATGGAAGCACAAGAGCAGAGTGACCAAGCCTTGAAGACTAGCCATGGTAGTTTCTAAAAACAGAGTTTCTTAAACTCTGTTCTTTTACTGTGTAATAAAATAGTAACCTAACCGACCCGTTCAGCTCCGATTGATCAAACCATTTTTGATTTTCCGTGTATTTTATATGTGAAAGTGAAACCTACAATGTTATATCTTTGATAAGTCGAACCGTTTCGACCATTCTAGCATACATCTCTCTGTTATTATCAGTATCGTTAGTTAAGGTATGTTGTCCGGTGCTCATGCGCTTCTCTATGGACCCTGTCTCAGTGTCTCGTCACAAATCTATCAGGAGAAATAGTTAAATGGAGAATAAAAACAAAAGAGAAAGAAAATAGAGCCATAGGACCAAATTAAGCAAGCCGTTTTGAAAATCTTCCAAACTAAATCCCATTGGAGGAGATTGAGAATCCTTCCGAGTCTTTGTGAGCTATTTAAGCAAAATGTAAATGAGGCTTTAATTAGGGTGAAGAGTGAATCCCGATAAGAGAATTTCTAGAATTAATGATCTTAAAATCTTGCTTTGAAAAGAATATGGCCGATGGGTTTAGAATTTTAGATTGAACTTCAAAACGTGAACTTAATCTCGATGGTTGGTTGTCAAGCCATCCTAGATAAGCAAAATGAAATTGATGGTTATGGACTTGATGATTGAAACGAGTAAGTCTTTTTATTGTTTTATTTATTGCTGGAAGAATCTTCAAGAGTAGACGTATACATATTGATGAATATGAATGTCGTATGGACTTACATCAGCAAATGTGTATTTATGCAGATGCTATTATTCTTCAATTATTGGTAAACATTACAGATTGCGATCTTTTGACCACTAAAATGCAAGATTTGCGTTTTCTTCGTTAATACAAATTCAGATTCCAGTTTATATATAACTAGCTAAGCCGAATATTTAAAGAAAAGAAAAGAAAAATCTAGTCAAGTACTAGTCGACTGTTTTCATAATTCTCACGTTCTCAAAACAGATCGATTGAAGTGAGCAACAATGGTGGATCCGTCAGCACCATTGTTACAAAATGAAACAACCTTTTCCCCTTTGAATTTCGACAAAATCGTCGAAAAGAGCTTGTCGGATTTCGATATCCTACAGATTTTACAAATAACTTTTGTCGGGCTTGCCTTTGCTTTCGATTCGATGCAGACATTCATCACCGTCTTCACAGATGCATATCCCGCGTGGCACTGTCTCGACCACACGATTTGCAATCCGGCAACCAGCGACATCTGTGGACTACCTCGGTCAGCCTGGGATTGGAACGGCGGTTTCAAGGGTAAATCCGTCATTTCAGATTTCGATCTCGAGTGCTCGAGCTCCTTCCTCAGAGGTCTCCCCACGTCGGCTTTCTATGTGGGTTCTATCGTTGGAGGGCTTTTACTGTCGACGATCCCAGACGGTTTCTTGGGACGGAAGCAACTGCTTATCTTCTCAACTTCAACAATGTCACTCACTGGAATCTCAATTTTCTTTTCCCACAACATATGGATCTATTCTTTCTTGAAGTTCGTGATTGGGTTCGTGCGTTCTCAGACTTGTACCTACGCGTTAGTTCTGATATGCGAGCGAGTTTCCACCAGGTGGAGACCGAGAGCTACTATGATTCCGTTTACTCTGTTTGTGTTAGGGTTCATTTCGCTGTCCGGAGTCGCCTACCTTGCTCGACACGCTTCCTGGAGAGTTCTCTATCTATGCACATCCGTTCCAGCAGCCATCCACAGTATTTTCCTCTATTTCTTCGCCTTAGAGTCGCCTCGTTGGCTCCATTTGCAAGGGAAGAACGAAGAAGCCATTGAAGTGCTCATAAGGATTTCACCTTCAAACAGAGGTTATTTGGAGTCAGTATCTTCAAGGTTGCCTCCAAAAGAAACGATAGAACAAGGTCCAAACTACTCGATCAAGGATTTGTTCATACGAAAATGGGCTTTTCGAAGAATCACGGTTGTTATAATCATAATGTTTGGGTTGGGAATGTCGTATTACGGTGTTCCTTTAGCGGTTAGAGACATAAAAGTGAACATCTATTTGAGCGAAGCCGTAAACGCAATGGTGCAATTGCCTTCGTTTGTTGTCACACCGATCTTGCTGGAGAAATTTAGCAGAAGAAGCTCTGTCCTCGTCAATTCCTTACTCGGAGGCGCATCAGGAGTGCTCTGTTTCGTCATGAGCCTTTTCGGTAGAACAAAGATTGCTTTCGCGCTCGAACTCACTTCTTTCCTCTGCGCGAGGATTGGCTTCAATTTGATGGCAGTTTATATAATCGAGCTGTTCCCGACATGTGTAAGGAATTACGCAACGACGATGCTTAGACAAGCACTAGTGGTTGGAGGAGCTCTGTGTCCGATCATTGCTTCGATTGGAAGAAACGTTCCATCCCTCTCATTCGCGGTTTTCGGATTCGCAATGTCGGGTTTCGGGTTATTCGTTTTGCTTCTTCCTGAGACCAAAGGTTCAAGTCTTTGTGATACAATGGAAACACAAGAGCAAAGAGACCAAGCCTTGAAGACTCGCCATTGTTACTGATAACAGAGTTCATGGAACCGAACCATTTAGTCCCGGTTTTCAGTTTAGCTCCGTTTAATCCTTTTATAATAGTATTATTTTTGTTATGAATCGAATGATTTGTGTTGTATTATTATGAGGACCAAAAGTCTTCTTTATATAGTGATTACATAAAAGGATAGAAAAAGAAATAGTCCTTTTACACAAGGAAAAGGAAAACATCTACTAATCCTATTGGACTTAGGAGTCCTGACCGCCTATGGATAATGGACTGGGCCGTGGGCCATGGGCCGGTTATGGAGATTCAAACCTCAATGGATTATAACACTCCCCCTTGATTGACATAACCGGCTGTGATGATGAGATCATAGTAATACGCTTGGGGATGCTGTCTCATTAAAACCTTTTTAAGGAAAACCCAGTGGGACAAAACCTTAGCGAGGAAAAAGAGTACATCACGCATTACTCCCCCCTGAAAAGATCATCACTCTAAGTCCCTTAATCGGCGCATGCCGATCTGATGCATTAGCTTTTTCAATGTGGAGGTTGGAAGCGACTTAGTGAATAGGTCGAATGAGTTGTCGCTGGAACGGACTTGGAGCACTTTGAGTTCACCGGTTTTCTGTAGGTCGTAAGTGGAAAAGAACTTCGGTAAGATGTGCTTCGTCCGATCTCCTTTGATGTATCCATCCTTCAACTGAGCTATGCATGCGGCATTGTCCTCGTACATGCTGGTCGGTTCTTCTTTCCCTTTTATCATCCCACAATCTCGTCTAATGTGTTGAGTCATTGACCTCAACCAAACACATTCTCGGCTGGCCTCATGGATCGCCAATATTTCCGCGTGATTGGACGATGTAGCCGTGAGTGTCTGCATCATGGACCTCCACGAAATGGCTGTTCCATCGTGAGTGAAGACATATCCCGTCTGGGATCGACCGTTGTGCGGATCCGAAAGGTAACCTGCATCAGCAAAACCAACTAAACCTTCATTGTTAAGGTTAGTATAAAATAGACCCATATCTTTCGTCCTTTTCAGGTAACGAAGTATGTGTTTGATCCCACTCCAGTGCCTTTGGGTCGGACAAGAACTGAATCTTGAAAGGAGGTTCACGGCAAAGCAAATGTCCGGCCTAGTGTGACTAGTCAAGTATATTAACGCTCCTATGGCACTGAGATATGGCACTTCGGGACCAAGGATTTCTTCATCCTTCTTCTTTGGACCGAATGGATCACTGTCCAGACTAAGGCTTCTCACCATCATTGGGCTACTCAGTGGGTGAGCCTGGTCCATATTAAAACGCTTGAGTACCTTTTCTGTATATGCCATTTGATGCACAAGGATTCCATTATTGACGTACTCAAGTTGTATTTCCAAACAGAACTTAGTCTTTCCTAAGTCTTTCATTTCGAATTCCTTCTTTAGGTATTCAACCGTTTGGGATATTTCCTCAGAGGTTCCTAGGATGTTCAGGTCGTCTACATACACCGCGATGATTACGAATCCCTTGTCAAATTTCTTTATAAATATGCATGGACTTATGGGATCGTTTTTATAGCCCTCTTTTACTAAGTACTCGCTTAGTCTATTATACCACATGCGACCTGATTGTTTTAATCCATAGAGCGATTTATTCAGCTTAATACAATGCTGGTCTCGAGAACTTCTTTTATCTTTCAGCTCTATTCCCTCTGGGACTTTCATATAAATTTCGTTATCCAGTGGACCATATAAGTATGCGGTTACAACATCCATTAACCGCAAATCCAATTTCTCTCTTATGGCCAGACTTATCAGGAATCTAAAAGTCGTTGCATCCACCACAGGGGAGTATGTCTCCTCATAATCGATTCCTGGCCTTTGTGAGAATCCTTGTGCCACAAGCCGTGCTTTGTGTCTAACGATTTCACCTTGTTCGTTTCTCTTCCTCACAAAGACCCATTTATGTCCAACTGGTATAACATCACGAGGTGTCCGAATTATGGGACCAAAAACCTCTCTCTTCTTTAAAGAGTTTAACTCCACGTTTATAGCTTCTTTCCATTTATGCCAGTCTAATCGGCGAGTGCACTCTAAAATGGACGTGGGTTCTAGATCCTCATTCATGAGCTCAAGTGCTACATTGCATGCAAATATTTCATCAATGTCGACATTCTTTCTGTTCCATTGGATTCCAGACGAGACATAATTGATCGCGATCTCTTTGTTATCAGAAACTTCAGGCCCATGAAGCTTGGCGTCCCAAGCAACATTTTCCGGCACCTTAGGTTCATTTATGTCTGGAACATCCACTATCTCCTCGGTCTGAATTTCAGCACCTTTCTTTAATTTCCGAGGAGTCTTATCTTTGGAACCAATTGGTCTTCCACGTTTCAATCGTGGTTTAGACTCAGTAGCAACTTGACTCGGTCCTTCTTGGACATCAATACGCATTGGTGCATTCACGGCTGGTATATGCGATTTCGTTACCCTCTTTGGGTCTGCAAAGGAATCTGGCAATTGTATAGCTAGCTTTTGCAAATGTATTATCTTTTGGACCTCTAAATCACTTTCATGAGTCCGGGGATCTTGCCATTTCAAGGATGTTTGATTCCATGCAATTTCTTTTATCAGCCGGTTTCCATCACCTAATGTTGGAAAAACGGATTCGTCAAAATGACAATCCGCGTACCTGGCCTTAAATAAATCTCCGGTGGTCGGCTCAAGGTACTTTATGATCGTGGGTGAATCATATCCAACATATATCCCCATCCTCCTTTGAGGTCCCATCTTAGTCCTCTGTGGTGGTGCAATCGGCACATAAACTGAACAACCGAATATCTTAAGATGGGAAATGTCTGGCTCTTGTCCCGATAATAATTGGGATGGGGAATATTTATGGTCACTAGATGGCCTGATGCGGATTAGTTCGGCAGCGTGTAAGACAGCATGTCCCCAAGCGGATACAGGAAGCTTTGACCTCATGAGTAATGGTCTAGCAATCAACTGTATGCGTTTTATAAATGACTCGGCCAAGCCGTTTTGTGTATGTACATGTGCCACGGAGTATTCAACACTTACCCCCATGGACATACAATAGTCATTAAACGCTTGGGAAGTGAATTCACCAGCATTATCCATTCGTATGGTCTTTAAAGGAAAGTCTGGAAAGTGAGCCTTTAGGCGTATTATCTGAGCAAGGAGTCTTGCAAATGCCATATTCCGTGATGACAATAAGCATACATGTGACCATCTTGTAGATGCGTCAATGAGGACCATAAAATATCGGAATGTCCCACAAGGTGGGTGTATTGGTCCGCATATGTCTCCTTGAATTCTTTCCAGGAAATTTATTGTTTCCTTAGTCACTTTCACTGGTGATGGCCTTACAATGAGTTTCCCTTGTGAACATGAGGCACAAGTAAGATTCTTTGGGATTACTCTCCTTTCTTTCAAGGCGTGCCCATAAGTATTGGCTATCAATTTTCGCATCATATTCGACCCGGGATGTCCCAGCCGGTCGTGCCATAGGTTGAACCTATCCGTAAACTCTTGGTTTGCGGTGGCATTGGCCTCAATCATATTGACCTTAGTGCAATATAAGCCGGTAGCTATAGCAGGTATAGTCTCTAGGACTTTCTTTTGGCCTTGGACGATTTCAATTATTTGGAGGAACTCTCGGTTTCCTTCGTCCATTGTTTCAACATGAAGACCATTCATTCGAATGTCTTTAAAGCTCAATAGGCTTCTCTTTGAGCTGGGGGAAAACAATGCATCCGCAATCTCTAGATGCGTCCCCTTAGGCAATAGGACATTGGCCTGGCCGTAGCCTTCTATTAGGCTGGCCATGCCTGCTATAGTACTTATATTGGCCTTTTTCAATGTAAGATTTATGAAATATCTCTTGTCCTTTAAAATCGTGTGGCTTGACCCACTATCCACCACGAATTCATCCATGTTGCCTTCCTTATCATGCTGGATCATGTGGGCTTCTGGATTCTTCCCTTTAACACTCTCTTGATAAAGTTCCACAAGGTGTTTGGGAGTCCTACATGTCTTGGCCCAATGATTGTCCATCCCACATCGATGGCAAACAGACTTGGTCGGGCCGGACTGATGTCCGGTTTGGTTCCCGTGGCCACGCCCTCGGCCACGTCCTTGACCGCGGTTAAAATCAGATCCGCGACCATTCCATCGACCATATGGGTGGTAGCGACCACGCCCTTGTCTCTTTCCATGTCCACGGCCATTAAACTTTTGGTATCTCTGGACATGGTTTGCCTCGGTTTCCATCTTAGTGTCCTCGGCCACATGGGCTTCAGGAAGTGGGGTTGATCCAGGAGGTCTCATCTCGCTGTTTCTCATCAGCAATTCATTGTTCTGCTCCGCAAGCAATAAACAAGAGATCAAACTTGCATAGGTCGTGAAACCTTTCTCACGATACTGTTGCTGTAGCAACACGTTGCTTGAGTGGAAGGTCGAGAAGGTCTTTTCAAGCATATCCTTCTCTGTCACAATCTCGCCACATAGCTTCAATTTTGAAACTATCTTAAATAGGGCCGAGTTGTATTCATCCACGGACTTAAAGTCCAGGAGCCTTAAGTTAAGCCAATCATATTTGGCCTTAGGCAGTATAACCATCTTCTGATGATCATATCTCGCCTTTAACTCCTTCCAGAGATCAAGAGGATCCTCAAGCGTCAAGTATTGATCTTTGAGACTCTCAACGAGATGGTGGCGTATGATTAAAATCGCCTTATACCTATTTCTCTCGGATTCGTTATTTGCATCATTAATGCATTCACCGAGCCCTTTTGATTTCAGCATGATCTTTGCATCTAAAGCCCATTGCAAGTAATTATCTCCTGAGAGATTAAGGGCTGCGAAGTCCAAATTATTGACTTTCGCCATCTGAGATCAAGCATCGGTTTTTCTCTTAGGATTTTTAGGGTTTCTTTCAACCGCTTTTATTTTATGCACATATCATGCGATTTTAATTCAAGCAAGTTTCCAATTTTAATCCTAACATGTAATTCTAGGTGATAAAAGTAAACAGGAAATTTTCCAAATTCAAATAAGGCAATTTCCAATTTGCGATTTCTATGTGGTCAAACAAAAAGGAAATTTTCCAAATTCAATCCTAACAAGGAATATCTATGATTTTCGGTTTTGGCCAACAAAATTTTAATGGTCCGATTTTTATCATGCAATTCCTAGTTCAATTAGGATTTGACCAAGCAATAGATCAAACAACCAAATTTGATTTTAATTAAAGCATGCGATTATAGATTAGGGTTTTCAAGCAACCATGCGATTTCAAACAAATAGGATTTTAGGGTTTGATATTATCATGCAAAAGTTCAAGTTCGATTTAGGCCAAACAATCAATCAATCAATTTACAAAGAAATCCGATTTTAGGGTTTTATCTTTTCTTAGGTTCAATTCGATTTTAGGTTCTTAAGAGATCAAACAAGTGGAACAATCAAAATCGGTTTTTAGGGTTTGATATACATTAGGTCCGATTTCGATTTTATGGTGTTCTTGAGTTTTAGGGTTTTGATTATACCTTTGATCCTTTTTTTGGGTTGACTGGAAAAGAATCGGGAGCTAAAGACCTCGGAAAATACTTAGGATCGGATCGCACAACTCCGGCGTAGAACGGCGACGGACGGCGGGTGCGGACGGCGGCTGCGGACGGCGGCTACTTAGGGTTTATCAGAGCAAGCTCGTGCTGATAACGTGTTATGAATCGAATGATTTGCGTTGTATTATTATGAGGATCAAATGTCTCTTTATATAGTGATTACATAAAATGATAGAAAAGGAAATAGTCCTTTTACTACTTCTACAAGGAAAAGGAAAACATCTACTAATTCTATTGGACTTAGGAGTCCTGATCGCCTATAAATAATGGACTGGACCGTGGACTATGAGCCGGTTATAGAGATCTAAACCTCAATGGATTATAACAATTTTTCATTTGTTTTTTGATTAAGTTATTTTCCCTTTGTTCCATAACTGAGCCATTTCGTCTCCAATTTCTGTTTTGGTTGTTTTCTTAAATTAACTCTAAAAAATGGGAAAGAAATTAAAGTGAGAGATATTTTCTGCTGAAACTAAGAATGTTTGCTAATCATCTATAAAGCTATCATGTGAATGTCTTCGTCTTTGAACTACTAATACAGACGCATTTACATCTAAAGATGAAGCCAAGAAATCACCGACGGTTCCGAGCTCCGGACATTCTTCCCAATCTTTCATTCTCACGGTCATAGGGCAGTCTCCTCTGCTCTTTCCGACCACAAACAGTGAATACGTCTCTCCAATCTCTCTTAGAATCGTTTGCGTATGCGGTCCGTTGCTCACACGCTTCTCTATGAACCCCACTTGTCCCGTTGTCACAAATCTATTGCAAATATAAAATAAAACAAGAAATCAAAAGTAGGTTCTTTGATGGAAACTTAATTCTGAAACTGTGAATTATAGCTTTTCAGCTCAGACAAGAGACCCAAAAAAGCAGAGTAAAAACAGAGTACCGTTAGAAAACAGAGCATCGGCTAAACAGAGTAATGGTAAAAAACAGAGTATTTAGAAACAAAGTATTAGTAAGGTACCTGTTATAGAATTCTTCTAATAAACTCCGATCTGTTTCGTGTTCAGTTTGATCTCTTCCCAGAACTTCGATAAAAACCTCGTTATTATCTCGTGTTGTCGCATTCCCAACCGGAGCCTCTGCCTCTGAATCCTCAGAGACGAACTGTATGACTGTGAGATGAATCAGAGTGTTGTTGGCGAACCACTTGCACAGGGCTAGAGCCTCACGATCATCCGGGCCACCGAAGAACAACGCCGCGACGTTTTGTACCGATTCAAACCCGTGCGGCTGTTGGAATCCGGTTATGTTTCGGTCCACAAATATACCGATCGAACACGGAGCGTGCCTTAGAACATTCCGATTCATCTGCCGGAAAATTTCCCCATCGTTTGTAGTCTTCCCATCGATCCTCTGGTGTTTATGAAACGGAAGAAATACAATCGAAACGCGGAGATCTTCTGTTGCGTTACAGATCTCTTCGTGCATGTTAATCATCTGCGTCACGAGTTTCACCTGTTGGATCAAGATTTTACTGTCTTTAGCAAACGAATCAATCGAATCGTTGATTTCTAAACCTTCGTTGGTCCCGAATTCATCGTCCCCGTTCCCATTTCCTCCATCCTCATCGTGCTCGTGATACAACAATTCCGATTTTCGTTTCTTCGGGAGTGGTACGAGGTGCATTAGCAAAGGCGTGAAGGGTTTAGAGGCTCCACGAGATCCGCTCAGGGCCGAGACAAGAGAGATGGAACCACGAGCATGGCGGACTCCGTAAACGCATGATAAAACGCGTAATTCCTCGTTCGTGTCGTGAGATTCAAGCGAAGTTTTCTGGTGAGCAAAGTCTTTCTCTCTTGCTTTAAGCAAGAAGGACGCAAGGACACCGCTTACTAGCGTCGTGACCACCAAAGAAGCCAACATCATATCATGAATAGTTGTGGTCCACCATTTCTACAGACAGATTCACACAAAGAATGTGAAATAAAAAAAAACCGAGTATTACTATATAACCAGATTATTCTTGAAAACTTGATGAATGTTGCGAAGAATAACAAGTTCAATTATCTTTGATATTTTATATCAAAACCCTTTTTCTATCTTAAATGTTCTTAACTAATAGTCATATTATATAAATGAAGAATATACCTTTTCGGTGAAGTTTGCGTCGAGAAGAAGAAGACCCACATGGCCTTTAACAGAGAGGATGGTTGGTAAGAAAAGCCAATATTTCTTGGGAATTTTCAGGTATATACAAGCACCTATTACACCAATAAGTTTAACAGCTAAGCTTAGAATCACTATAATAACGAGACCGAGGTAATAGCGTTTGGTTAACGCGGTGATACTGAATCTGAATCCGATGTAACCAAAGTAAACCGGAAGAACAAACTCGTGGATCGGGTAACTAAGACGTTGAATCAACGTACTGTGAGTCTTTCCATGTCTTGGAAACATTATGCCAATGGTGAAAACCGAAACCGCTGAATTGACATCGTAGGATTCGATTGTTATGGCGATGATGAGAAGGAAGATGAAGAAAACTAAAGTTTCAGCCTTTGAGAGGTATTTCTCTTTAGGGTTCCTCTTTGGGAGCCATGGAGCTAGAAACCTGTTGAGCAAGACTAGGACTCCAGTCGCGAAAATAAAAAGGAAGAGATCACCTATCATAGATCCAGAGATGGACGCGATGACTACAGTGTAGAGAACGACGTTCGTTAATTCGATGAACAAAGCACAGAACATTGTCAGCCGTCCGATCTCAGATGTGTTGAGTTTCCAATCAGCAATTGAACGGAGGACGACAGGAGATGCCGTGTTGCACAATGTAATGAGAAGAACCAAGAAAAACGTAAAGTGATCTTCTTTGATATGAAACAATGGGATGAATAGCAATAAGGAGGCGAGGCTGAGGAGACCGCAAGCTACCAATGAGCTAAAGGCTATCGCGGAGGCTTTTTTGAAATTTCTTTTCATGAAATGTAGATCGACTTCAAGACCAATCAAAAACATGAAAGATGTTCGTAAAACGAATGAGAAGAAAGAGTAGTAAGCTGCTGCATTTTTCTGGAGAAAGAATTCTTTAACTTTTGGGATTCTTGAGAGCAGAACAGGACTCAACACAATCCCAGCCTGAAAAATCCAAGTAAATTTATAAAACAACAGTCAGAAAAGTCTGGAAGCCCTAAAAACCGGATGTTTCGTGTAACGCAAGGAAGAAAATTGCTTACAAGAATCTGGGCAACGGGACCAGCTTGACCACAGGGTTTAAGAAGGAGATAGAACAATTGAGAGAAGACGAGAATGCATGCCATTTGAATAAACATGGTATTAAGGGGATTGAACAATTCATCTCCTTGTGGCAAACAAAACAACAGCTTTGGATCCATCTTTTTCTTGATTCGATGATCATGAGCATTCTTCAAGCGTTGCGATGGGAATAAGATTATGAAAAAAACGTTTTGTTGGGGGAAAGAAATTGAAATTGTTGTCTAAATCAAGAATATATATTTTTTTCCGAAGTAATTTTGGTTGGAGTTGATATTAGTTGACCATCCTTCAATTACTCGACACCTCTATTTTTCCCTTGGAAAGCGGATTAAGTAGACTAAAATCAGAAAGTTTACATCAAAAAAGTTGGGGGGAAAGACTTGGTTATCATCCGGTCAATCAACAGATTCACACAATACACTCATGACTACATTTTCTTCTTTTTACATTATTATTATTACTAGGTGGTTTCTCCGCACCTTGTGCGGAGTTCAATCAATTTTGAAAAACTTAATAACAATGATTTTTTTAGATAAGGAAAAATTCGATTTTACAATTTTCATGAGCAAGATATATTATTTATATCTTGTTTTCTAATATTTTATATTATCTGATAGAAACTCACATATATACTTTGTTGCTTTATTGCGTTTATCATAGAGGATGGATAATTGTCTTCATTTTTTTGGTATAAAATGACAATTAAGATTAATGAAAATCAAAGTTTGCACAAATAAAAAGAGAATAGAGCAATCCATAACCTTAATGTTCATTTCATATCAACCAAATAATATTATTTTTTAATCCTTTTTTGTTATTTACATTGTGATTTTGCCAAATGTTTGATATCTCGGATTATGATGTATATTTGAGCATAAAGGTTTTTCACATGAGAGCTCATGCCATCTTTTTGTGATGTAATATTTGCATACACATGTGTGTTATTGGACCAAATCGACTTTGATATTAACGAACCATGACTCAAACATTATGGTCGTGCTCTTAGCAATTCTTCCTTTTTCTTTATCGCAAACTTTCTTTTTCTGTGTCTCAGCAAGAAGTATATCTTCTTCTCATTCCCCACTCTCTTTTGAACTATTCATCACTCTTGCTATTCTCTCTCTCTCCCTCGCTAGAACTCTCTCTCTCTCTCTCTTTGATCTCCAAAAGTGTATGACTAAAAATAGCCTTTGATCCTTATATGTCGAGTAACTCGTCTGCGCATCAAAAAAATATAAAAATATAAACAAAAGAAAAGACATTTGTTTCATAACAAAAAAAAAAAAATATTCTTTATTATCCATATGCGATGCTAGCTTATATTTACGAAATTACGATATCTTAATTTTTGAATTGTGGAGTCTTTAGATGTGTTTTCTTATGTTTTTCCTAACTTTTCTAGATGGAGCCTGGAGGTGAAACTCTATGTATGCCTCTTTGATTTCTTGACAATAACTCTTTTTAAAATCAAATTCAACTAAGAGAAGAAATTTTTTTTTCTGAATCCTTGAGCAGCTCTTATTATGTTTAACTTTATATCATAATTTTCTTTTATCCAATCCTCATTTTCCAATTCTCAACGCTTTGATCCATGCTTTTAAGTTTCTTAGCTTTTCTTATCGTAATACAATTATGTCTTCCAGCCTTGCCTCTAATCATCATCTTCTCATAAACTTATCATTAATAAATGATATGAATGATATGCATGGGTTTATATAGATTAGAATAAATGAGATTAAATGAGAGAGATGGTTGTTATTTCTCTCATTTTTTTTTTCCAATTACTATCAAAACACATGCGAGTTTTCCTCAAACTGGTCAGCGAGTGTCTTTTCTCTCGCCTTCCATAAGCACACGCTTGTTCTTGAATACGTTACCCTTCACTTTCATGTACATATCATGGTACATGTGCTTGTAATTCTTGTTCGTCTCAAGACACTTAGTGAGAAACGCCTCATCACCCTCATTCTCCTCATCCACAGAATCTTATCGGTAGTCTTGCCTCTCTTGTACCCTTCCTCTTACCTGAAAACCAAGAAACATCAAAATGGTTACAAAAGACAATCAAAATCAAACCAGAAATAAAAATCGGATAGAGAATAGATATTATTTTCATGCAGAAAATCTCATTAGGCCTTTTACCATATCCAGAGTGACGACCCTTCTTCTTGGCCTCGTTCAATCTCATTGCACGAGCACGTGAGTGGATCTTAGAGGGTTTCCTGATAATTAAATTTTCCTTTACAAATACCTCCCGCGCTCGATTATTAACCACGTCAAGGCCCTGGCAAAAAAGTATATTAAACATGTCGTTTCCTGCATCGAAAGACCAAGATTAACTTTACATTAAAGAGATAAATGGGAGGTCCTTAGGACATATCGTCTATGTAAATGAGCAAAATATATAACTCGCTTGACTTACTTCACCAAGGGATGTATCACCGCTATCGCCTACAACTTCGAGGGCTTCAAACATTGTACATGTGGATCCTCCAATTAGCAACAACTGAAATCAAGATCACGTAAAATGCAAAAAAAAATGCATTAGCAATAGAAACTCATTGATCGAGGCGCTCGGTTTTAAGCAATTTGTTAGTTCCTAAAGAATGATGGCTTACCGTTAGAACAACAATGAATGTATTTACTGTAAAGATAGTTTTTGAGCATAAATAAATTGCAGAGCAAAAGCAAAAATCATAGGGCCTTGAACTCCTGTGAATCCACCACATGTCTTGAAGATATGAAGGATCCCCATACGTTAATCACAAGACAAAAATACACACCACAACATTAGGCAAAACTCGACAAAACTATAAGACCATTAAGCATAGGGGTTGTAACAAACCCATGCATAAACGCCCTAGATGACCAAACTTAGTTATCAAATATCCAAACCTCATATATATAGCAAAGATAAAATCATACCGTGTGAGATAGATTGATGTTCCTACAAAAAAAAGGAGGACTAACTCCTACAAACTCTTAGAAAACATTCAACGCACTTTGATTTATTCATATATAATGACGTGTTACTAAGCTCAACTACAATTATCTGAATCCACTGGTTTTCAGTAATAAGCATACCTCGGGGCCCTACAAACCAACAGAAAGCAGTGTTGCTAGGTAAGTTAGTAAAGTAAAGGTTCCCTATGATCCTAACATGGGGAATCTGCACGTTCAAGGATAGTAAGGGTAGATTTCAAGGCCCAACGCCAATATTTTTCCTTCATTCGTAGCAGAAAAAAAAATTAAAAGAAATTTTATAGTTTGCCTAGCAATCTACTTGATAGTGAACAGAAAAAAAAACAAACCTTTCTTTCCAATGCTCTTTTCATATATATTGAGTCACTCACCAGTAAGTCAACATGATTACTGCAGTAATCACATATACGGGACCGAGACGATTTTGTTAGCTAACATCAAGAAACAGAAGAAAACACAAAGACAACATATTCAATAAAGATTGCTATGAAATCTCTTCTTTAAAACATCTTGATGCTCGAAACCGAAGAAATCCTTTGGTTTTATTACTACAGACAGAAAACAGAAATAAAGGTTTAAAACTTGCAGTCAAAATGAATTATAAATCATGTTTTGTTACTCTACAATTAAAAACACGAGAAAGGTTTCAAACCTTGCAAGCAAAATGAATCAGACTTATCATTCATAGATCCCCGTATATGATATTCATCGTAAACATCTTCTCTAACCCTCTTCATCTTTTTGCTTTCCACCGGAAAGCAAATTACAAAACCAAAGATGCACGCTTGCCTAACCAAGTTCAGTACCATGAAAACAATCGAAGTTCAGGAAAGCACATTCAGAAATTTCCCCTCTTAAAAGCGAACAGAAATTAAATTTATAGTCGAAAATCAGTAGATAAAGCCAACTTCATGGCTCCTTACGAAGATGATAAAGCGTCGATAAAATGGAAAAGTGGATGGGCGTTTCTTTTCTTCCCCTGTCTCGATAAAAAACACATAATAAATTAGGTATAAAAACTATAAACAATGTTTGTAAAATTAAAAACAAATTAAATCAAATTAAACAAAAGTACAGACGCTAAAAAAAATTAGAATCACCTTTTAGAAGTTTTTGCTTCCGACATGTAGAGAAAGATACAATTACAAAGCTAAGTTTGAAAAACTGCAGCTTAAACAATGCTAAACAGAACATACAAAAAAAATCGAAAAACAACCAAAAGAATTCATAAAAATATTAAAAAAAAAACACCACAAGAAAATTACTAACCAGGATTAGGGAAATCCCACCAGGATTATCCATTGAAATATTATCTTCTTCTCCATTCATTCGACCTGCCTTAACCACATAAAATTAAAAACAAATAAAGTTTTCAAAGATTAAAAAAAAAATCTCAGGCCATAGAGAATCCAAGAATATAATAAACACCTTTGTGCTTTCGATCCTTCTCCTCCCTCGTTTGAAGACCTTCTCCTCAAAAATCTTAAAGAAAAAAGGAAAAACGTAATCACACGATTAGATTGAGAACCACAAAAATGCCTAAAACAATCTTATATTTAAGATATAAAAATCAAAAAATCAACCAAAAATTTAATTTTCAAACACAATAAAAAATCAGAACATAACTATATGATGAACAATGAATATGGACGACCTTGTGACACTCATCGTCTTCAACATACGGATGTAAAAAATCCAGAACACCAATTGGTTCAGAAGTTAGAACACAAAATCATCTACACACAAATACATGGACACGCGATTACAAATGCAGAGTTGGAGTCGAAAAACTTCCTGCACTTCACCATACACAGCTTCAACTTCTGTTTCGAAAACATCACAATCAATCGAGCAATTCCCAAAACCAATAATGATTTCGTTTTGCTATATTATCAAAAATCACATATGCATTTAATATTATTTCCATCGTTTGCCTTCATCTTCCTTCTCCCATGTTCTCTTCCCTAACATCCAATTATGAACAAAGCCATGATTCTAAGCCCTACCGGTTCGTTTTACCCGGTTTCTCTTCTTCCAAATCTCTATGCGGCGACACCAACTGCATGGAGCAGCTTCTCCTCCATTAAGCAAAGGCCATCGACTCAAACGTCAACCTCGCTTTTCACGACGGTCACTCCACCCAAAAACTCGCTTGTGAAGGTTACTCATCCGTTCACATCTTTGACGTAAGTTAATCATTGCATGCAAATCTAGACTCCACATAAACCAAACTCAACAAACAACCTCTTCTCAAACTCAACGTTGTCAAAGTCAAATATTCCCCACCTCCATTGCTCGTAATCTCCTAAGAAGAGCTTGGATATTACCTAGTATACTTTTCACAATGAAGTTTAGAATAAAATCGTCTTCTTACTCCGTTCTAGCCTCCTTTATCGAGCAACTAAATTTGTAGAACAAATCAACTTTTCTTCTCCAGCAAAGCTTCCGCTGTCAATGACATGCCGCATTTCATTAGATCCCAACCCTAACTTCGAATCTTACTATCGGGTTTTTCAAAAAAAGCTTAGAGTTCTAAGGCTGAGGTTAAAGAGAGAGACTTGCGGCCGCCAATTTATATCGTTTGTAGAATTCTGCTCTAATATATATAGTGTTTAAGAAGAGAATTGGGGTTTTATTTGCGGCCGCCAAGTCAATTAGGTTTAGCCGATTTTTAACATTATTAGAGGCGATTGTGTTTTAGAATAAAAAAAAATTAAAAAATTTTATTAAAAGTAGAAAGGTAATATTTAGTGAGATTGAATGAGAGAGCTCAATTCAGCAAAATCAATTCGCAAATATAGATATAGATTGTTGTCGTAAAAATGACGTTATGAGATATTTTTCATTAGTGAGATTCTTTATTTTCGTAAACTTAAAGATTTAGGGTGTTCCTGACCCGAAACAAACTATGAATAGCGTTGTTGTCCTAAATCAAACTAGAGGGGGTCTAATATAATTTATGAACTATTATGGGTAAAAACTAAAACTTAGGAATACCAGGGGGGAATAGATAAATATATAGAAATATAGGAGTAGTTTGAAATTACACTAAAGTGTCAACCTGTAAGTGGAAACTCGAAATCAAGAACCCTAGAAACCCCGGGGAGAAAAACGGTGACTCAGAGGAAGTGAGAAAGAGAGAGAGATGTCGTTCTTGTATGAGAAGAGCGGTTCGTGGAGATGGCTAGTGAGGAAGACGCGAGATTCTAGACCGTTCTTCTTCACGTTCGCAACCTTCTGCGGTGTCATTCCGGGAATAATTGGGTATGGGGTTATGCAGGTCACCAATTCCACAAACCCGGAGCTTGAGGCCCGTCTCCGACAATCCGCCCGACCCGAAACCGTCGTATGTATCGCTCCTATCTCTCCCTGTATAGCTGTTTCCTGCATTTCCACCCAGAAATTTTGTTAACAACTTTCGCGATTGTTCCGGGGCTTGTGCTCTTCCCCTTAAGCATTCTAATCGGTCCTTGATCGGATTCCTGGAGTTGTTAAATGTATCCGTGAATCATCGGATCTCAAAATATATGTTTTTACTCCAAAACCAAACATTAGTCTGATGTGGAGTCGCACGATTCCGGTTGTTCATTTTCCAGAAGTAATTGGTAGTCGGTGCAAGTTCTTCATTTAGGTTTTTTCCCCTCTGATTATGATAGCTGTTCGGTGACAGAAACAAGTAATTTGTCTCCTGTTATCGGAAAGCTAGTTAGATTATTGAGCTTGATGGTTACAATTTGGTCAAGCATAGTCTCTAGAGAAGCCTTGCTGCGTGGAAAATTCTCTTGAAACTTGAAAGATGACTAGAACATGTTGATGGTTGTTGTGTCTCGTGCTCATGTTGCGTGAGAATTTGAAATACTTGCTTTCTTGGTACTTTCCAAAGCGCCGTGTCATTGAGTCCTTCTAGAGTTGGGAGGTTTCTAGAGTTCGGCATTTGTAGGTTCTGTTGCTAATAACACCAACCCATTGTTCTGTGTTAACTAGGAACTTTATGTATCTAGGATCTTCCTCTGCTTAACAATGTCGACTCAATTGAAGTTTCTTGATCGTAGCCGTATGTTAATAATCTAAGGTTGATCTGTTAAACATGAAAGCATGTGAAATCCTAGCTCGTCATAGTGCAATTTGCAATCTTCAAACTTTTTTATGTGCTGATGAACAACATCTTTCTGCAATTTATGGTCAGATGATGGGCAAAGTAAACCAGGAGAGGCTAGCTGAATATCTCGGTGAGTTGAAGCAGAAACAGGATACAAACGACAGATACGTTGCTGCTCTAAGGGGAGAGACTCTTACCAGGAAGCCTTACCAAAGAATTCAACCAGTGCCGAAGCCAAATGACACGGTGACAACCAAACCTCAGTAATGATGAATTCCTTCTTAAAAGAGCCACTGTAAATGGATGCCTCTCACTCTCGAATCTTTCGTCGATGCAAAGATGGCATGTTTCTTGGCCGTACTACTTTTTTCTTGAACCCGGCATACTTTGTGGTTTTCAAACTGGTGGTGCAACATTCAGTCACTTCAAACATTTTGCGACAGTGAATAATAATGTAAAACCCATGTTTTTGTACATTGCTTCTTCATTCTTGTTTGCAAGTTAATGTTTATATTACATAGGAAATTATATGGTACAAGCTGATTCTGGAACATTGTCAGACACACTTGGTAAATTAGATTCTAAAATGGAGAAAGACAATATGTGCAAGCGTTTTGTTATGTGCAGACAAGAGAGTTTGTCGGCATCGATCACGTGTAAAGCCGTAGCCGGCTTGTGATCAGTACTCTGCAGATGGGACAGTTTGATATCCTAGATCCGCAATCTCCACAAGTCTGTTAAAAAACAAAAACAAAAACTTGCAAAGGTCAAGAAACTAGTTTTGTGAGAACAGGAAAACAGTTGGAATTCGTGGGTGAAACTAACCATGTGACCACAGCCGAAAGCCACGTCTTTCCGGTTAGTCAGACAAATTGGGCAACTCTGTTTCAACGGGAAACAATATGAGACGAGATTTTGATTCGACAAGGCAGCAACGGAGTAAAAAGTAAGCAATTTCTGGGACTTGCCTGGGTTTGTTCGTCTGATGAAGCTGATGGTAGTTCAGTACTAATTGGAGGCGTGTAGGGAATAGGTGGTGGCCTCGGATTTATTTTCTTAGCTAAGCCCGTCGATTTCCTTTTTATAGATAAGAAGAAGAGCAGAAGCAGTTAGACAGAAAAACGGAAAGACTAAAAGCTCTGTTCTGTCTTCTAGGAGGAGGATATCAAAGAGAAGTTAATTATGGAAGTACCCGAGTAAGCCGAGTTCGATTGCTGCTTGATATTGAAAGGGAATCTCCATCAGAGCAGCAAGAGCAAAGGCAGTTTCTTTGGCAGACGCTGGTGAATCTCTCTTCATAATCTCGGTAAAATTCACAAACTTTGCAGAGTAGAGATCGAGATCAAGAAGAAACTCGAAGAAAGGGAACACAGATGGAGAAGAAATTGGAACACAGATGATACCTGGAAGTTGTCGAATTCACGCTTAGGGATCTTGTCATCAAACTTCCTCATGTCTTCCCATGGCCCGTCTCCAACACCGATTAAAATAATCGACAAAGCATACGAGCTGCAAGGTAAAAGGAACTCCCCGAAAGAAAAAGAAAAAAAGGCTGTTTAGGTTCTGGAAAAGAGAGTTGCGAAAATGAAGAAAACCGATATAGCATGTTATTTCACCTCGCGTTTACAATCGCGTCGATAGTTGTTTTCTCTTGTTGACTGAGTTCTCCCTGGGCCATATCCAAACCTCTCGTTACCTTCACATTCAGAATGTGGCCTCCTTACTTAAGTTTTTAAGTGTTCGTGTTTTCTTGTTTTTTCTTTTATAAAGCTCTAAACTTTACCTGCCCATCAGCTACAATCACCAGAACGTGAAATTGTCCATTGTTCTTCTCGACAATGTCGACAGCAGCATCGATGAGCGGTCCATACGACGTTGGCCCTTTTGAATAAAAGTTGTACAGAAGCTTGTGATTTGGTAATGAAGGTAGTAGAGATTTTACTGAAGAGGTATTGAAATTAAAAAAGGAAAGACCTGATAAACGCAAGTTAGGTGCGATTCTCCTGTAACATGCTAAGACCTCTTCAAAGCCGTGACATGGAGAATTGTCGCTGTGGAAGCCGAACACTTCCTCGTCATGTGTCGTGGCTGTATAATACAAGAAAACAGAGTCTTAGAAACAAAGGTTGAAGATGAAAGTTTTGAGAAACAATTTTTTTTTTAAATAAAAAAAACTTACAATCGCCAAAACCGAAACAAGGGATGAGATTGTCTTCGTCGAAGGGAGCCAGAGTTTGGCCGATTACGAAAATGGCCTTCTCATATGGATTCGGAGTTTCACCGAGCTCGTGCAGACATTTTCCATGGAAAGAAGTTTTCCCTGAAAACAGAAACGATAATCATCACTCTGTTACATTCAAAATATGTGAATAGTTCTTACAATACTTACCAGTCCATTCGTTGCTCTTTGTGAAATCAATTCCGAGAATGAGGTTGGATGATTCAAGACCAGCTTCTCTTAGAGCTTTTGATACCTTTTCAAAAACACCATTCGATAGCTCAAGAACAAAGTGAACAACTCTTCGTGTCCTTTTTCAGACATTTCTCTACTTTTTTTTTCGTCAAACAAATTTATCAAATCCTTTTATATCGAAATGTCAACGAAATGGAGGAGAAAATTAATAATGTGAAGAACTTAAAGAGAAAAAAAAAACATGGAATTAAAAAAGTCAAGCCAAGACCAGAAACTGAGATACAACCCAAAAGGGAAAAAAACGAACCTGATCAAGGGAAGAGAAGCGATCAGGGATCAGAGCGTACTTCTTCTTGGCGGCGTTGATCTTGTCGGAAACAGAGATTGCAGGATCCGACGGTGATGGTTCATTAGACAGAGACGACGTCGTTCTGTCTCTAAAACTTCGACTGCTTTTGCTTTTTCCACTTCCCAATTTCCTTAAGAAATTCCCCATTGACATCTCTTTTCTTCTTCTTCGAATTGGAATTTGGAAAAGGAGTTTCTTGTTCCCGAAAACTTTGATGGAGATAGATTTTTTTTTCTTTGTCGTCTTCTTTTCTTGCTACCGTCTTCAAGACGACAATAAACTATTTCTTGCTTCACTGTTCTTCTTCATTAGTTTATTCTACGCGACCCCAATAGTTATTATCCTCTTTTCTTTTTTTTGTCAGCCATTGATTGTTATCTTTATTTTACGCAGCCATATGGGAGACTTCATATATATACATCTTCATAAATAAAAAAGAATGACTCTGCGATCAATCAAGATGGAGTTAGAAAAAGAATGACTTTGTGATCAAGATGGAATTAGATGCTCTTGTGCTATCTCAACTGCCAAGTTAATTTCTCCATTTTTGCACTCCACCCGTTTCTTTTAGCTTACTTTACCGAAATAAAAAAACCCAATAGCCCATAACATACATAAAAAGGCCCAATCCAGTATTGTTCCTCAGTTTTGGAAGGTCCTAGGGCAATCTTATTATATAAAGTTCTTCAAATTAATTAATAAGATTTTGACACATGTAAAAAAACATCAACCAATTATATTTTAACATAATGTTAACATAAATCTATAAATTAATAAAAATAAAATAAACAACATCAACCAATTAAATTTTAACATAATGTTAACATAAATCTAGAAACTAATTATTTAAAAAATATAACTTTTATGTTTCTTAATTAGATTATGAAAATAGTATGATCAATCACTAATATTAAAAGGAAAATAATTAAAAATCAAAAATTAAATAAAAAATTAAAATAAAATAAAAATAGATTAAAATTTTTCTACAAAATAAAAAAAAACTAGATTAAAGGTTTTAAAAACAAAAAGGTAAATAAGTATTGCTTATGTTAAAGTTTTTAAAAAAAGATAAATAAGTATCGCTTATGTTTTTCAACAAAAAGGTAATAAAAAATTAATAAAAAGAAAAATTAAATTAAAAGTTTTAAAAATAAAAAGACGAATTAAGTATCTCTTATGTTTTCCAATTATATTAAAGAAATTGTATAAATCAAAAAACATATTTTAAACTAGGAATAAAAAACTCTAAAATTTAAAAATATGTCACAAAATTTAATTAAAAACTAAATAAAAAAAGAAAAATGGAAAAATGGAAAAATGTTAAACTACGTTCTGTAATAAGTGGTTTTGCGTAAGCGTTATCAGTCTTACCTTTTTATGGTCATAACTAATCTAATTTTCTTTTTTTTCTTTTTTATGTTTAGTTTATTTTTAATGGATTATGTAATAGTTAATTATAAGCAAGTGTATATACAAATCACATTCGAAGTTAAAATGATTGAGCTGTATATGAGTCAATCGATCAAATTTTGACACATGTAATAATTTTAATTAAGAAAGTCAATTATGGTTAAAGAAATAAATATAATTTCAATAAAAATATTAATATTAATCAATTCATCAAAGTTTTAGGATAAATACATATAGAATGAAGTAGTAAAAACATTAGCAATCAACATAATTCATATATGAATACAAAATTCTCAAAATTTATAAATATTTAATAAAATTTAGTTGGAAACAAATATAAATTAAAATAAACATAATTTTTCACAAGTAATTCGATTTTATTTTTCATTTTTTGTTTTCGATTTATTTTTATGGGTTTAAAATATATAACTAAAAATCCACGTATACGCGGATCCTAATCTTGTTACTTCAGAATTTTTTACAAACGTATTCTAATTGAGGAATCTTAAACCGTACCCTATACTACTAATTCATAATTTTGTGAAAAGCTGAGTTTTTTTTTTTGCCTGTTAAAACATCCGTAGTGGCTAACCATTATTGAATCACAATGAAAAAAAAAATTGAATTATGGTCTCCCGACTAACATAAATGAACCTTTTAACCATTACACCACCATGAGTTAATCATACAAAAAAAAATTCTTCTCAATTAGAGTAGAAACATTCTCCCTCTTCGCATCATTGTCGTAGTCTTTATTCTTCTCCCTCTCCACAACTCTATATCTTCTCATCAATAATCATCTTGTTGTACTTAGCGATATAACATCAACGGCTTCTCTTAAGTCTTAACACACCCTCCTCTCATTGAAGATTCCATCCTCAAAAGAAAGGGTAATAATCCGCTATGTAAAAGCTAAAGAAACAATCGAAAGAGGCTTGAAAATGGCTTCAAAATGTTTTTTCTCCATCGGTCCAAGTCCATCGTCGTTTGCCTTGAAATGTTAAGAGTTTCATCTTCACTTAGGGCAGAGGATATCCCTTACGTTCACTACGATACCGTTCTTGGATCGGTTAATTTGTTGTACAGCGCTTAAGCGAGGATCGGTTATCGGATTCTAGGTTTCTAACGTCGAGTAATAAGTTTAGAGCTTTTGTAAACATCAACTCCTATGACATCACTTTCTTCATCTTCTTTTGCCTCTCTTCTACTCGTCGATCACCACTCCCTTGTACATAAGAGTTTTATTCTAACGTTTATACACATGAGTGGATCCAAGTTACTAAGAGGAATTAATTATTTTGTTTGATGAATTATGAGGGGTTTAATCAATTGCCCTCAATTTCAAAACTTAGGTAATTTAGTTAATTTTTTTCTCGCAAGATAATCTGACCCCCAAACTTCCTAAGCAAAAACCGCGTCGTTCTTTATCTAGCGACTTGATGGGCATTTTCATCGGACCCCGAGACAATGACGTGGATATATGACCGAAGCGAAAGCAAGCTATATCCGTCTTCATATCGACGTATCGTCCCTCAAACCTGCATTCCACCACCACCACGAAAACGTTCTAAGACATTTTTTTTTTAAGAAACAAACTATTTAGAGTGATTACAACTGATGAGAAGATAAACATTATATCGGGTTGTATTCCATGACGTCTAAACTGCTCCCAAATGTCAGTAAGAATTTTGGAGTAAATTTATATTTGTATTCTTCAAATCGTCTAAATAAAAATGCATGATTGCACGTCATCGTTCTAATCTGTATCATCTTCAAACATACAAATTTCTTAAATCCTATCGTTATGTAAAATCTATATATTTATTTGATGTAAATCTCATCCATGCAATTGTCTCCGAACGTTTACTAAGAATTTTCAGATTCCCCTTGAATCGGATAGAATCGAGTTGTTGATTGAGCTTGGAAATTGAGAAATTCATTGTATATATTTAAAGCGTTGTGTATATTTTAAACTTGTCAAATATTTGTTTCTGTTTAAAGGGTTATTTGGTTTGGTTGATTTGGGGTCATATTGGATCAATGATTTGGAAGAGTTTTTTTTTTTTTTTTCAAATCTCTCCTTATTGGATTAGTGATTTATAAAAATTCACTAAAAAATCAGCTTATTGAAAAATAGGGATTTCAACAATAAAATATATCAAAAATAATTTGGAATGATTTGTGAGACAATTTATAGTTAAAAAATCATAGATCCAAATACCACCTTATGAGATGGTATTTGAGAAAAAAATTTCTTTTTTTTCTTATAAATTTTTACGACAAAAACCATGATTATCGTCAAAAGAAAAATGAAACATTTGAACTCTTATCGTCATAACCATGATTAGTGGCTCTTTGGCAAGAAGAAAGTGAAATTAGGGTTTTCTGGGTTAAATTCCAGCTTCACCCTCCATCGCGTGCTCTCTACCGTATTCGCCGTACCACTGTGAATCCTCTTTCGATGCTCATCTACTGTAGAAGCTAGTCCTCTTTCTTCTACTTCTTTGTTCGTCTTCTTTAGATATTTTGTAGCTGCAGACACAAAAGACATTCTCGTTACAATTATCGTTAAATTTTTGTGGTTAATTCATGGTGAATTGTGGTTTCCTCTTTTGTTCTAGGATTTGAAATCTAACTGCCAGCCTCCAAGCTTAAATTTTAAATTTTGCTTTACTTACGTCTGAAATTGATGTTTGTGAGAGACTAAGGGCAATTGTTTTAGAATATTGTGTCTTCTATTGTTATGGTACCAAGACTTGTTATTAATCGTTGTGAAACGAGTTTACATTCTCTGTGTAGCTCATTATCTGGACTGAAATCACTCTCACAAGAACCCTCACAAATGTTGGACCCCTCAATTGTTTATACAACAAAGTCGTGTTAGATCCTCCGATGGGCGTTAATGTGACTGTAACACCAACGAAACTAGTGTTTAACTCTACAGCTACAACGCTATCTTTCATGGTTCGAGTCTCGACTACAAAGAAAGTAAACACTGGCTACTTCTTTGGAAGCTTGACTTGGAACAACAACGTGAATAATGTGACCATCCCAGTATATGTGAAATCTCATATCCTGCAACAATACTATGACAAGAACTGATTTGTGAAGAACACCGCTCGTACTACTATACTGTTGTGGTTAAAAGAATATGTAAAATCATAATGCTGATGAATATACTGTTGTGTAACTTATGTTATTATAATGATCTTAAGCTTCCTCTCCCTTTTTATTCGTATTCAGTATAACCCCGATGATGGAATGGACAGACATTCACTACAGAACTCTTGCACGTCTTATATCAAAACACACATGGCTCGACACGGAAATGTTAGCAGCTGCAATCATTGTCTATCAAAAATAAGTGATTTGAAATAGAAGTTTTAATAGGGAATGCTTTGAGACATATGGTGTTTTGCGGAGTTAGCTTAAGAATTTTTTTAACGAGAAAGTGATTTTTTTTTAAATAAGTGACGTGTATCATTTGTAAAAACTAAAAAAAAATGTTTTCCAAATGTCCTGAAATTCTTTCGAATCACCTTAAAATTTGTAACAATAATTTGCAAATTTTTCTCAAATCTTAAATCACTTTAAAATTTACATGATTTCCAAATTATCCCAAATCATTGATCCAATATGCCCCCCTTATATTTTTATATGAATTTTTGTGTCATTGGTTTAATGAGTTTATACTTGCACTTCAAATCATTCAAAAGATTTAGTTAACATTGATTTCATAATTCTACTGTATTATAATGTTATTAGAATATGAATTTTTAACACGTTAACAATTTTCAAAGCAACATAAATTTAAATATAGAGACGGTTAAAATAACTAAATCTAAAAGATGGAAGTATATATTTGAAGTATTATTTAGGTTAGTAGGACATGGTTTTATACGTATATAATTGCATGGATGAGAATGTTATATATCTATCATAATTAGGTGAGAACATTTAATAAAAAGAGTAATAAATTTGATAAATATATAATTTCGAAAATTAGTTTCAACAAAAATATTAGATTGATGACGCATTCAAATAGTTTTTTGAATTATCGATGTAAATCATTGTTTCACTAAAATAGAAATCCTATAAATTTCATTCGTTTTCATCCTACATTTTTCACTTGGTTTTCGGCCCATCAACTTCATCATGGTCCAAAAAGTATTAAGGATCAGGCTAGGAAGATGCTGACAAGTACAACGAAGGAGTGGGCACGTGGTCCACATAGTTGATTATTCGCATCATTCATTTTAGCCCAAATTAACCAAAAGAAAACAAAGTGAACCAAACAGCGTACATCAAGGTGAAGTGGTTAACTTCTTGTCCAGTATATTCGTAGTTAGTTCAGCAAAATCGTTGTTCTTAATTACTCCATTTCAGTATTTTTTTAATGGTGTGCCTGCCGAGTCTCCGCCTCGATCAAAGTGAATATTTAATAAGACTTGCCTCGCCACGTTACAAACGTACAATTGTGATTTGTGACTATATGTTATACTTAATTAGATTAAATGGAATTAAGTAAAGAAATAAGAGGATATAAAATATTATTTCTGTGGCCTCAAGACGATCGTGTTTATAAGTTTATCATTAATGGCCAGATGACAATAGTTTTTTTTTCTTTTACATCAACCAAACGGGTTTAGCCAAAAGACTAGATTTGGTTTTGAACAAATTGTATAGATTTGAGATTCACCAAACTTTAAAAATATATATATACTAGATTAGGATCCGCGTTTACGCGGATTTGTAATAACAAAATTTTAAATCCGTTAAAATGATTTTAAAAAAAAATAGAAAACAAAATCGGATTACTACTTTAAAAAATATATATATTAAAAACACAAAATCGAAATATAAGAGTTGTTTATTTATTTTAATTCTCATATGTTTTCAATTAAAATATTTAAAACACAGAATTTTCTGCGGATCATAAGCAACATTAACCATACAATTCACACACTTTATCAACTATCTTTTTTCTGTTCTGCTTCATTAAAAATTTCGGTATGCAATTCGAGTCATTCGAGTATGTTAGCGATCTCCCCATTAACTCTCTCCAAGCAAAGAAAGTCTTTTTTTCTCTTCATAGTCATTTTTCGTATATGATCTCTCTACTCTCTATCATAGTTAATCTTATTAGAAATATATTATAGTTAATCTTATTTACCTTTTTCTTTTTTTAAATTCTAATAGATCCTTTTCATAGTTAATATCGTTAATATAAATTCTAATATTTTATCGAGACACGTGTTAGACTACTGAAATATATCATAGTTAATTTTATTTACTTTTTTATTTATTTTCCTTTTCTTAAATTATAATAGATCTTTTTCATAGTTAATATAAATTCTAATATTTTATGGAAACACGTGTCAGAATCTGAATCGAATGAAGCGACACGTGTCGCGATCAAGTTAATTAGCAATCTTATTTACTTTATTTTTTATTTTCCTTTTCTTAAATTGAAATATATACTTTTTATTTTCCTTTTTTTAAATTGAAATAGATAATTTTGTTTTAAATTTTTTTTTTTAGATATATATATATATATATATATATATATTTATAACACGATTAACTTGACATGTGTAACGATCATGTTAATTAGTAATTTTGACGCATCCTACTTTATATAATAAGATATATATAACAAAAGGTATAAACGTAGAAGAAAAAATAGTTAATGACCTATTATTCCCTTTATTTATTTCTATAGTAAAGTGTTCTAAATGATAATATAGACAATATTCAAAAGTTTCATGTCTTTAGAAATTTATTCAATAAAATTCATAACTGCACACGTAATAATAATATAGTAAATATTCAAAAGTTTAATGTCTTATTAAATTTCAGCCAAAAAAGCTGTTATGATACAATTTCTTAGTTTGTTGGATTTTTAAATATTTTATATGACTAATTCCATTATTTTTCTAGAGAATGGTTTAATGATGATGGAAAAAGATTTGGACGAAAAAAAAAAGGATCGAATCAAAATTGAATTAGAATTTTTTTTTTTATGAACGGTGGAAATTTTAGAGCTTTAACCCATAATATTTCCTAGTATTGAATTAAAGAATAACCTATTCATTCAAAAAAAAAATTTGAACCGAAACACAATAAAATCAATCTGTTTAGGTCACCACCTCATTGGTGAATTATATTAGTTTTACCATAGAAAACCTCTTACAAATATTTTTTAAGACTTATCCACATAATAACATTTAAAACGGCATACCTATTATCCACTGAAAATCACAGCAACGTCATTACTGACCAACCGCAAAATATCTGGAAAAATTCAAATATTGTTTATCAGCTAGAACATCTCTAGTTTAAAATAAAAGAATACAGGATTTTATTTGGTATAGTGTAAAAAAGTTCACATACAGCGTAACTTAACAGAATTAGACATTGGTCAATGTTGCGCTTTAATAGTAGTAACTATCTTTGAAAAATGAAATTACAGTATTTTGCAGCTTACAAATGGTGAGACATGAAACAAATTTTATTTTCCAAAAATATGCATGCGTTTACACCAAATTTGATAGAATTAGTTGATTTTAGTACCATTGTTGAAAAGTCAAAAACAATCTTTATTACCATGTGGTTTTTATAAATGCAGGACGAAAGAGTAGCCGCCTCGGATGCTTCTACATACAAGATTAAAAAAATAAAAAATAAAAAGAGAGGAAAAAACTCGTGCAACATCATGGCTGAATTAACTCGGCCGCTTCTAACCGATTCGAACTCACCACCGCCGAGATCCCTCGACGACACGATCGAGAGATACATTGGAAGGTTTGGGTGGGCCCAGTTTCTCCAAGCCGCACTAGTCTCATTCTCCGGGGTATTCGACGCTCAGCAAACTTTCATCTCCGTCTTCACGGACTTCGAACCCACGTGGCACTGCACCGAGTCAGACTCGTTCTGCCACCAATCCGTCTCCAACATCTGTATCCTCCCCAAAACCGCATGGTCGTGGGATTTCTCTCCGCACGTCTCCGTCATATCGGAATGGGGTCTCCAATGCGCCGGCTCGTTCGTCAAGGGGTTGCCGGAGAGCTCCTTCTTCGTCGGATGTCTAATCGGCGGTCTGATCCTCTCAACCTTAGCCGATTCTTCGCTGGGTCGTAAGAACATGCTGCTTCTCTCCTGTCTCCTGATGTCGATATCAACGATGCTAACGGTTTTCTCACCTAATATCTGGGTCTACGCTTTTCTTCGATTCGTTAACGGTTTTGGCCGAGCGACGATTGGGACGTGTGCGCTCGTGCTCTCGACGGAGTTGGTCGGGAAGAAATGGCGCGGGCGAGTCGGAATCATGAGCTTCTTCGGGTTCATGCTCGGGTTTTTGTCTCTTCCCATCATGGCTTACATCAATCGAGGAAATTCGTGGAGGATTCTCTACATCTGGACTTCGATTCCGACCATAATCTACTGCGTCATGGTTCGCTTTTTCGTTTGCGAGTCTCCAAGGTGGCTTTTCGTTAGAGGTCGTAGAGAGGAAGCCATTTCGATCCTCAAAAGGGTTGCTTCAATTCCCTCAACTGATGTCAACAATGGTGGTGCAATCTCCATGAGCTTTTTGAGCTTGCCATTTCAAGAGGAGGAAGAGAAACTCGAGAAGCCTGGTGTTAGTATCTACGCAGCCATGAAGGTATTGGTGGAAAAGAGATGGGCACTTAGAAGACTATCCGCGGTAATGGCGGTCGCGTTTGGGATCGGTTTGGTCTATTACGGGATGCCTTTGGCGTTATCCAATCTTGATTTCAATGTCTATTTAAGTGCAGCTTTTAACGCGTTGATGGATTTGCCAGCGAACCTCATCACGATTTTCCTCGTCGATAAACTCAGCAGGAGAAACGCGCTTATCGCGTTTACGGCGTTAGGTGGCGTCTCTAGCGTTCTCATATTCGCATTACAGAACGTGAGTATCGGGAACCACGGGGTGTTACAGCTGACATTAGAGCTAGTTTCTTACTTCAGCGCATGTTCGGCTTTTAACATGGAGATGATATACACAATCGAGTTGTTCCCGACATGCGTGAGGAACTCGGCGATCGCAATGACTAGGCAGGCATTGGTGCTTGGTGGGGCATTCAGCCCTATTATGGTAGCGGCTGGTCGAAAAAACGGGTTCTGGTCGTTCGGGTTGTTCGGTCTTGCTATAGGTTTGCTGGGATTGTTTGTGGTCGGATTGCCAGAGACTAGAGGGAGAGATCTATGTGACACTATGGACGAGGAAGAGTGCAAAGATCTGCGGAGTAACAACAATATCGTCAATAGTGTGATTGCCTAATATGATGTAGAATTTTTAAATGCATGTGAATCATGTGACTGAGTGTAGATTTATTACTTATCCCATATGATTATCGTTTAAGCTTATATTAGTACTACGTTTAAGACTAGCGGCATTTTTGTTGTTGTTTTGGCTATTCGAGAAGTTTCTCTTGGATTGAGGATCAAAGGATCACTCTTACAAATCATTATGATCTATTAGTGATGTGGAACTGCTAATGAGTCGATGTGGATGACAAGGATGGGTAGTCAGTGGTACAAGATATTTCATCCACTAGCAACACCGTGTCATTCACGAATACGTTATTTACATACATAGCCAACTTTTTGTTGTTGAAGAATATTTTGTTTGTCCAATAAAACAACCAAGAGTCTCCAATAGCAACAAAACAGACAAAAGTAAAAACACAGAGCACCTTGTGAAAGAGTCAAACAAAAGAGACATGGCGGAAAGAAAAGAGATAGAAGCAACAACATTCTGTACACGATCTTCATCCAACATTTGATTATGGAGCCACGTCGATATTCCAAGCGCCATATAATATTATTTTGATTCATACTTTCAAACATAAAACAATTAATAATATTTATATTTGATCATATTAAAAAGTTCTATTCTTTTCTGTTCTATTTTGTTTCCTATCTACTACATTCTCTCTCATCACATTTCTTTTACCATGCATAAAAATATTAATTAAGAAATTAATCTGTTCGTTAAAACTAAATAGCGCAGAAATGGCCATGATATTCTCGAGTTTAGCATTAGATGAGGAAGAAGATGAGAAGCCTAACGTCGGCATCTATGCGGTCTTGACGGTGTTGGTGCAGAAGCGATGGGTGGTCAAGAGATTATCCGCAGTTATGGCTGTGGCCTTTGGGATTGACCTTGTCTACTATGGGATGCAGCTTGTAACACATTACAGTTAGGACTAGAGCTTGTGGCATATTTTAGCGCTTGCTCTTGTGATAACATCGTGATTATCTATACTATTGAGCTATTCACGTTACAACAACATATGAGAATCGGGAACCACTAGACGTTACAGTTGACATTAGAGCTAATTTCTTACTGATCTACGCAATCGAGTTGTTTCCAACATGTGTGAGAAACTCGGCGATCACAATGGCTAGACAGGCGTTACTTATTTTTTCTCATCTTTTTCCTAATTTTTGCTTATCTTTTTCTAATTTTTTTCATATTTTTCCTTTTTTTTACTCATAAATTATGATCACTCCATAATTTTTTATTGGTAAAATATTAGTGAAATCGAATTTGAAATGGTATAGACTATAGACTATCAACCATAGTCCAAAAATGAGTTTATTATTAGGCACCGGTGAATTAGTATAACTTTATATAAAATATTTCTTGATTTTATAATTCTGCTTTATTTAAAAGTTCTAATTATTGAACCAAATTATATATTGGAAGTTTATACTTTCTAAATTTGTATTAATTGAAAGGGTGCAAGACCATTGCATCATTTGGGGCTATATTATTTACGGTAAGTTAAAAACGAAAAATTGTATACAGCATCTGGAATGAAAAATGGGCATTTTACTTTTTAACAACTGGATTTCTTTAAAAACTAACCACTGGATTTCTTTAAAAACTAACCACTGGATTTCTTTAAAACTAGAACCAATAACTTTTTAAAAAAGTAAAAATAAAAATGTAAATAAGTTCTCAATGGATGATGAAGCAACTCGGCAGCGCTTGGTCGCTTCAAACTCGTTTCACATGGCATGAAAATTTATGGATGACACGATCAAGGAATGCATCGAATTTTTTGGGTAAACCCTATTCCTGCAAATCTCATTGGTCTTACTTTTCCGGGTTTTCGACGTTCAACAAATGTTCATTATTTTGTAAAAAAAAAAACGTTCATTATTGTTTTCACCGATTCAGAAACAAATCTATTGTTTCTTTTTCTTCGATTTTGATTTTTCCTCATTACCTTTGACACCAACATTACTAGAAACCTCGACAGTCTCCGACCATTATGACATGGACCTTCTCTCCGGACCAATTCACGTTTTCTTCGTCGATTTATTATTCTACCGATGACGAATTACTAGGAAAAAAAATTATAATAAAAATATGCGAAAATAAGTAGAGCAAAGATTATGAAGTCTAACATACACAAAATGAGTGGCAAAGCGATTGCACCAGCCTCATTTCTGTGCAACGAAACAATTCCAAATCTGATCATGATGAAGTTATCAACAATGTACACAATCAAATATTATAACATATATTTGATTGTGAGAGTGTTAAACCATGTTCAATGGTAAGATACCTTTTAAGGTTCTTAAAAAAAAATTAAATTTTAAATCATAAAAAAATGTAAACCAATCAGAACATGACACATATTAATTGAGTTTCTTAAAAAGTTAAGAATGGTTTCTTAAATAAGAAATTTAAGAAACTCTTCTTCTCACTCTCTCTTACTTTTTATTATTTTATTAATATTTTTTCTTAAGAACTCTTTCTAAGACCATCTCCAAAGCTAGTATACTAAAAAAGAGTTTCTTGCCAATTAAATATTATTATTTAAATATAATTAATAAAAATAATTATTTTTTAATTTTAAAATAAAAGATAAACCATTTATACAATGACACCTAGCATAAGAGTATCAGAGACAGTTTTTTAAAGTCCTCTTTTCAGAACCGGTTTTAAATTTCTCTCTTACTTTTTTCATTTTTTTTCATTTTTTTATTCTTTAGAGACTCATTAAAAGTCATGCGTTGGAAATACTCTAAGAGACTTGCATTGTTCATGCTCTTAGTCCCCTCCTTGCAATTCCTTAGCTACCGATCCTGTGCGGAGTGTGTTTGTGTCTGCTAGCTCTTTTCTGTGGTGGTGGAAGTTGCCGGTTCTAGTTTGGTTCTTTCGGCGAGCTGGTGTATCCTTTTCGTTCATGTTTTATACCTCTGCTCTTTCAGCCATTTATGTTGTTCTTATGTATGTAATTGAAATTTAAATTTTGGTCAAAAAAAAACAATGTACACAATCAAATATTATAACATATAAAAAGGTGCGCATTAGCCCAAGAATATATATATTTTGTTTAAAAACTTAAAAACCAACAAAATTATACAGTACTAGAATAGGACCCGCATATATGCGGGTTTTTAATAAAATATTTTAAATTCGTAAAAATAAATTGAAAACAAATCGGATAATATGTAAAGAAAAAAATATTATTTTTAATATTCCAAATATATATGTTTTAATACTCTTATATGAATTAGGTTTAATTCTAATGTTTTATCTATTTATATATATATATATGGGCAATTCTCTTAAATGACACAAAATAAAGTTTTCAATTCAAATTTAGCACACACGCTCATTTTTGTTCAGGATTAGCATTCATTAAACGGCAAAAGACAATTCTATCCTTCCAAAGAAAAAAAAGAAAAATTTCAAAAAAAAGAATTTATTTCTTCTCCTTCTCACGACGATGGCGAAGGAAACCCCTAATCTCTCGACGGCAACAATTCTCCGACGAACGACAATGACGTATCCAACGATCAACAATAGTGACGAAGAAGAACAGCGTCGAAATTTAGACAGATACAAGGTATGATGATTTCTGGAATTTTTTTGATTTTGTGATTTAGAGATTTATTATGAACGAATTTCAAAATCTTCTTTACAAATTGTAGTTTATGAATCGGGTTTAGTTTCTATTCTAGGGTTTGAACATATATTTTGTCTAGGGAAGCTTCAATTTAACATTGGATCAAAGATTTTTTGTTTTTGAGGTTTTGGGAAAAAATTGGCGTTTTGCAATTAACATATAATTTAGGATGATTTTGTAAATTTTTTAGGAAGATCGGAGTCGTCGTCGTCTTCAGCGGCGGCTGTTGCAAGAGCACAAGAGAAGCCGCTTTCGGTGAATCTGGACTTATCTCTCTACAGAGCTAAGGTTCTGGCTAGGAATTTCAAATACAAAGACGCTGAGAAGATTCTGGAGAAGGTAATATCGCTTTTCTTCTGGTCATTTGGTCAGGGTCATTCAGTAGTTCATCATGCAGTTCTTCCAATTTGTAGGATGAAACTGGAGAGTGGTTCTCAGATTTTAATGATTCTTCCAATCTTAAACTAGTATAATGAATGGTTTAGCTTCTTGACTAGTATCCCTGAATCATCTGTAGAGTGTAGACCCACCACTGAAACGAGAGATACAAGTAGACGTCTACTGAATCTAATCATGTTTTGTGTTGGGTCTTAAGTGCATAGCTTACTGGCCGGAGGACGGGAGACCGTACGTGGCATTGGGGAAGATACTGAACAAACAATCCAAGTTAGTCGAAGCTCGAACTGTGTATGAGAAAGGGTGTCAAGCTACACAAGGAGAGAATGCATACATTTGGCAGGTTCTATAAAGCAATTTTCTTGATACCTACACTTGAAGGCAACTTTGTGTTTCTCATGCATATATCATGTACTGTTGTCTCCTGTACCAACAACACAATTTTGTTAATTGGAACAGTGCTGGGCTGTCCTGGAAAACAGATTGGGAAATGTAAGAAGAGCTAGAGAATTGTTTGATGCAGCTACGGTGGCTGACAAGAAGCATGTAGCAGCCTGGCATGGGTGGGCAAACCTGGAGATTAAACAAGGAAATATTAGTAAACCTGGAGATTAAACAAGAAGCATGTAGCGTTTTGAAATTAACATATAAGGTCTTTCTAAAAAGTTTACAAAGACTTCCTAATTTTTATTTGATAAAATAGTAATTAATATATAATTTAGGATGACATTCCTAAATTTGTAAAAATGCTTCCTAAAAATTTACATTAGATTGATCTTCTTCAAGGAACGGACTTTGTTATTGTCACACACTCACACACATGCAAATGTTGTCTATAATCACCAAAATAACAATAGAATTCACTTGGAATTCTGGAGAAATTCGCAATTATATAATGAACAGTGAATCGCTTGATCGATTTCATAAATTCAAAAAAATTTCCAGTAGAAAATGGAGAATGAGACAGAAACATGTATGAGACAAAAGCTAAGGTTGAAATATTCAAGAAAACTTCTTTATTTAGGAATGCTTCATACATGTTTAGGAATGTCTTCCTAAGTTTGCATAAAAGCTTCCTAAATATGTAGAAAGACTTCCTAAATGTTTAGAAATATTTGCTAAAATGTTAGAAAACTTTCAAAATTATTAAAAAAGCTTCTTAGTCTTCTTAGACTTTTAAGAGATTTTCATTAACTATTATAAGACATTCATATATTCTTAAAAAATTATTTTAAATGTTTAAGGGAAGGTCTTCCTAAATGTGTATGACTGTTTCCTAAATTTGAGTAGATGTATAACAGACACAAAAGTTTTCATTACATGTTTTAAGATAAATTACTTGTTAAATTTTGATTAAACATACACAAAAGTTTGCATTTTTACGTGTTAAGAAAGCCTTCCTAAATGCGTATAGCGGCTTCCTAAAGTTCACATTACACGTTTATGATGAATTATTTGACCAGTTAAAAACTCTATAAACATTCAAGTAAACATAAAAAGTTTTTTTTTTAGTTTTCACTTTGTGTTGACATATGTGACCAAATTTGTATAATTTTGTTTGTTTGGGAACACCTTCAAGAATATATGGGAATCCTTCATAAGTTATAAAGTTACGTTTATATTTGGTGTAAATAGAGATGAAAGTATTGTTTAAGATACTTTAATAAGAAATCATGATTTTGTTTGTTACTCTTTTTTTAGTAAGAAATACTTCCTAAAAGTTTAGAAAGACTTCCTAAATATTTATTCGATTTATTAATAACATACGATTTAGGAAGCATGTCCTAAATTTATAAAACTTCTTCCTAAAAATTCAAGAAAACTTCTTAAAATTCTCTAAATTAAGTAAACAATTCTAGATGTTTTGACAAAATTCATACAAATTTTATAGCTTACTAAATAGTTTCAAAAGAATTATTAAATATTGTTTTTTCAACTTTGAACTTTATTAAATTTCATAAAAATTCTCAATAGTTACAGCATGTGTAAGAAAAGGAGGGCAAACATTATACAATTGCCTAAATTTACAGCAATATTGTTATGTAAGAACTCTCAGGTAGTACAGTTTGTAGCATCACTGCTAATTGCAGAAGGCCTCGCCATCAGAACAGCTCTCCATCATGCGGTTATCTCTGGAACCCGCAAGCTTGCAGCAGAGTCAGACTGCCTGCAACTTATCAACGCCATCAATTCAGGCGCACATATATCATCACTTTATTAAATTCAGACGCACCATATATCAAAAAACTTTCCAATTTAAGAAAAATTTATACATATTTAGGAAGGTCTTTCTAAATATTCAAAAACAATCCTAAATTTGAATAGGTACGTTGAATGCTAACAATTCAAAAAAAAAACTTTGTAAATTAGGAATGATTCATGCATATTTAAGAATGCTTCCTTAATTTTTTTAGGAAGGATTTGGGAAAGATTTAGGAAGGCTTTTCTAAATTATTAAAAATCCTTCCTAAATATTCAAGGTTTCCCAAATTACAAAATTTATGTAACATAGGTATTTCAGAAAAATTCATTCAAATTTTAATAATTTATCAATAAGAAAAACATACAATGCTATTCTTAGAGCTTTTGCTAGCGAGTCCAAGTTTCAGTTACCTTATTTTCATCAAACATGCATGTATCTCTTTCGGCTAAGGAAAACTGCATAAAGGGCAACACTTTCACATTCATTTAATTTCCAGGTCTCAGAGTACATGCTCAAGCCAAAAGATCTAATTTACAAAACCCAAGGAAGAGAAGATTCCTTCGAGTTGGGAAAAGGAAGAGAGCGGGATTGTTCCATCTAACCATCTTACATGACTTTCTTCTGCTCCAAAACGTCTTCAAATGCAAAAACTGCATCCCAGCAACTCCTAATCATACCAAAAGAGAGAGGAAACTCAACCACGCCATTTTCGAGTTTGTAGCCCGGTTCAGATTTTGCATCTCTTCCTCCTTAAGGACACAAAAAAGCACATCACGTTACAACCACAAGCTGAGATTCAAAAACTTTGCAACTATTATAAAACGTTGGATATTGGAGTCTATAGTATATAACCCGGAAGCATAAAAAGAAAAACCCGGAAGCACCAACATTGCATCTCGTTTCATGTAAACTTTCTCCAATTCAAAGTTACTAGTAGATCCTCTTTCATAAGCAAGCAATTGAGGAACGAATCATTCAGCACTTCATCATTATACCAATTAAGAATAGGACCTTCCAACACATCAAAATTAACTCCAATTCCCCTGCATCATTATACTGTCCAAATCGAAAGAATCTATCCACCCTAGAAATTCAACCAAAAGGCAATCTACCAGAGAATACAAACATCTCAATCTTCTTCAACATAGCATCCCGATTTGGCAACACACTGAAAATTCCTCGATAACCTAACTGACAATCAGATTGTTCCCGATCTGGGGAGTCAGAGGCTGCGCCAATCTCTTCATCGTCTTTGATCACCGTCGTTGATCTCCGAACTCCGTCGTCCATCTCCGATCTCCTCCGTCGTCTTTGATATCCTCCGTCAATCTCCGATTTCCTCCGACGTCTACCATGGAGAAAAACTTTAGTTCTTTATTTGGAGGATAAAATTGTCTTTTACTTCTAATACAAATGCTATTAATGATCTATAATATTTTTGATGCTATTATTGAATTAAAAACTTAAAATGGTGCTATTTTAAGCAATTTCTCTATATATACATATGTAATTTTTTTTTTTTAATTTACTTTTTGTTTCTTCCTTATATGAGATTTTAGCTCTCTAGAAAAGTTATATTTCTCAAGACTCGCATCAAAATCTTCTCTACATGATTCTTGCTATCCTCCTCCACATTAAACTCATCATCGTCAAATGTCATATAATTAGCATCTAGAATTTCTTTTTTTTTAATTGAAATATATCTTAGTTAATCTAATTTACTTTTTGTTTTTATTTTCCTTTTATTAAAATGAAATAGATCATTTTGTTTTAATTTCTTTTTATTTAATTGAATATATCATAGTTAATTTTATTTTACTTTTATAATCTTAATCGATAAATTTGACATTTTGTTTTTTAAAATTCATTTTTTTTTAAAAATAATATTTTACCGAGACACCTCTCAAAATCTAAAGCGATAAACTTGACATGTGTCGAAATCTTATTGATTAACTTGTCACGTGTCACGATCATATTAATTAGTAACTTTGACGTTTATTTTTCTTTTTAGTAATATTGAAATATCTTTTCTTTTCTTTTATTTTAAAAATAATAGTATTTTCCTTTTTCTTTTAGGATTAGTATATTTTTCTGTATAATATATTTTAATCAAAACACGTGTCAAAATCTTATCGATTAACTTGCCAAAATATATTTTACCGAGACACCTCTCAAAATCTAAAACGATAAACTTGACATGTGTCGAAATCTTATTGATTAACTTGTCACGCGTCACAATCATATTAATTACTAACTTTGACGTTTATTTTTTCTTTTTAGTAATATTGAAATATCTTTTCTTTTATTTTATTTATTTTTATTTTCAAAATAATAGTATTTTCCTTTTTCTTTTAGGATTAATATATTTTTTTCTTTATAATAAGATATCTTTCGTTTTATTTTATTTATTTTTCTTTTTAAAATAGTAGTATTTTCTTTTTCTTTTAGGATTAGTTTTTTTTTCTTTATAATATATTTAGGGTGATTTTATAATAATAAAAATTAAAACCCATTAAAATAATTTTTAAAAAAATACAAAACAAAATCAGATCACTACTAAAAATATATATATGAAAAATACTAAATCGAAACCTAAAAGTTATTTAATTATTTTATTTTTATTTATTTTTAATTAAAATATTCAAAACACATAATTTGTTGCGGGTTTTAAGCAACATTAACCCTATTTCTCATATAGTTCATACACTTTATCAGCTATCTTTTTCTGTTCCGCTGCATTAAAAACATGGATATGTAATTCGAGTCCTTTGAATATGTTAAAGATCTCTGCATTAACTTACTTCAAGCAAATAAAATCTTTTTTTCTCTTTACATTCATCTCCTTAATGATCATAAAAAAATATTCTTAACATAAAAAGGAAATAAAATAAAATATATTTAGATAGAATATATAAATTGAAAAATCTATTAATTTGAAAGGGAAAAGATAGTAAAAACAGAAACTCACGTTACATATAGATATAATTTCATTAAAAGAAAATAAAATATAGAGATAAAATTCTTAATTCATAACATAAAAAGAAAAATAAAAATAGACAGACAAAAATATATATAAATAAGAAGCACAAAAATTAATTTTAAAAAGAAAAGTTAGTAAAAAGAAAAAAAAAAACTACAGATATGTATATATACTAGGTGTTAGATAGTTTTTCAAAATTTATAATGTTATATAGTTTATATTTGTTTATTATATTCTTAGAGACTAAATAAAAATAATATTAATGGATGTTATAGTAAGTATATTGGTATGTTATATGGTTAAATTGCAAATTAATATATATATATATATAGCTAACTTCTATATATTAGAGTTTTTTCGTTATTTCTGAATTCCAATCGAATGATTTACTATGAAATAACAAAGAGTCAAATATAAAATCAACAAATAATAGAGTAAATATAATTTAAAAAAAAAGAATCCTATATTTTTTTGACAGCAATTAAAATTCTATATATAATATAAAAATATAAAAAGAAAGTAAATGCCAGAATGCAATCACGCCTTACTCTATGTTGCGGTTTTCAATCCATATCCGTTATCAAAATCTACCATCTTTATGTAGATGTATAATTGACCATGAGTAAAAATTTGTTTTTGCAAATATAATCCAATTTTCGTTTGACCAAAAAAAAAACAAAATCCAATCTTCGCTAGTGATGATTTTTGCAAAAATTGACTACTAACATTGTTTATGGTCTTACAATATAAATTCGTTTTTGTTCATCAGTTATTGTTGACAACAATTCAGCATGTTTTTGGAGGCTTTAATGTTTCATTTGTTTTTGACGCATCCAATTTTATATAATAAGATTTTAATCAAAACACGTGTCAAAATTTTATCGATTAACTTGCCACGTGTCACGATCTTATTAATAAGCAATTTTAACGCATCCAACTTTATATAATAAGATTATCGATTAACTTGCTACGTGTCACGATCTTATTAATAAGCAACTTTGACGCATCCAACTTTATAATATGAAATTTGAAATCGCTCCTTTTGCGTGATGAAAAATGTTAAAACCCTAAAACTTCGGGCCCAGTAGATGGTGCATGATTTTACAAGCCTAAGTTATCGTATTTATTACTTTAATTTGTTTTCAAGCCCAATACGGTATATAAACCCAAACCAAGAAACCAAAACCCAACGATGAGCTGGCAGGTCACGTGATAGCACGTGCTCTATCAACCCCTCACTTCCCATTACCCAACCGGTACGGAGGAGGTGGTTTTGTTTCTTGTTACTTACCTTCCTTCAACAGTTCAACTCTTCTTGGGTAGTGATAATAAACCAAAGTCCAAAAAAATATTAGAAAATAAGAAAAAGAAAAAAAGGGGAAAATCTGAAACCAAAAACGAGAAGGGAAGGCAAAAACGAGACGAAGAACCTTTCGCGCTCTGACGAAATTCATTATTTCACTGATATACTTGTCTTCCCTCTCTCAATCTCTCCCTCTCCTCATCGCGTTTCCCCCCCACTGGATCCTTATGCCTGATCAAGTGTCGCGGCTCATGACGCAGTCGCCGGTTCAACCGCCTCCGCCGGTTCAACCGCCTCCGCCGCTTCCCGCTCCGCCGCATTCCGGCGGCGGAGGTGTCTTAAGAGGCGATGTACAGGTGAGGTGCGCGGGATGTCGCGTGATTCTGAGGGTGAAGACCGGCGTTGTGGAGTTCTCGTGTCCGACTTGTCAACTTCCCCAAATGTTGCCGCCGGAGCTTCTTTCTAGGGCACGGCCGCAGTTCCCGCAGTCACAACAACAACAACCACCGCCGATTCAGACGCTTCCACCGCCGCTTCAACCGCAGCTGAAACCTATGAATTTGCAGCCAAGGCCTCCGGTGCCGGCACATGGAATCGATCCGACGAAGATGCAATTGCCTTGCGCTAACTGTCAGGCAATCCTCAATGTGCCACACGGACTCACACGGTTCTCTTGTCCTCAGTGCCATGTCGAGCTCGCTGTCGATGTCTCCAAGCTCAATCGATCTCTTACTGCTCCTCAATCTACTCCTCCTACTCCTGCTTCTGCACCGCCGGGTCCGTCTCCGCCTCCTCCCGAAGAAGTCAACGAGGTTTTATCTTCTTCAATTTATTTCTCAATTCATCCCAAATCTCATCGATATGTGTTGCACAATTCTCGAATAATGTGTTTCAGAAATTTTGAGACTGGGATTTGTAGTGGTGGTTTCATAACTACCTTCTTCATCCTTTTCATGGTCGGATCATATTTGTATGTTGGACATGTTTCTTAATCAGCCTCGCTGTATCTATGTCCCAAAACTAGGAAGCTATCGATGTGGAGAGAGAAGAAGATGAAGGTGGAACGGCGGGAGAAACGTTCATGGACTATGTGAGTGCTTCCAGTCTTCACAGTTGGTTTTTTTTTAGGTTTATCTTTTCGCCAGTTTAATGTGTGTTTACGACATTAGTTTATTTATTTTTGCAGCGTCCCCCGAAACTTTCAATTGGACCTCCTCATCCTGATCCAATTGTGGAAACGTCATCTCTATCTGCGGTGCAGCCCCCAGAACCCACTTATGATCTCAGAATCAAGGAAGAGCTGGAAAGATCAAAGGCTTTATCGTGCTTGCAGATTGAGACATTAGTCTACGCTTGTCAGGTTGCTTTTAAATGGCAGAAAGTTTGGTTAATGGCCTCAAACGTGTCTCGTTCCTGTATGACATTGTTTATTTTTTTTATCATAGAGGCATCTCCAGCACCTTGCTGATGGTACCAGAGCGGGCTTTTTTGTTGGAGATGGTGCTGGTGTGGGGAAAGGGCGAACAATTGCTGGGTTGATTTGGGAAAATTGGAAACATGGAAGGAGAAAAGCTTTGTAAGTCTTGTAGGAGGGTACTGCTGCGCCAATTACATACTTTATAAGATGTCGATAACTCAATTCAATCTGGCTTATGATATATGCATAATTGTGCCTAAAGTGTGCCTTTGTTTGGTCTCATAGATAACTTAAAGTAGGATGAGACGAAATCTAATCATTTTTACTCCTTTTTCTCTATGATTTACATAGGTGGATTTCTGTTGGCTCAGACTTGAAGTATGATGCAAGAAGGGACTTGGATGATGTGGGTGCCACATGCGTTGGAGGTATTAATTTGATTTTGGCTGTTAATCGAGTTTGTAATTCACTTATTTTCTCGGGTCCATAATGCTGCGTATGTTATGCACAAAGCTTATTCTAGATTTTTGTTCTGGCTGATGATGTAGAGTAAATATATTAGTTCAGGGTTATTATAAAGGACTTATACTCTTTACTGTCTCCGTTTATGGTGTCATCATGCCTAGAGAATGTTATGGATAGCTGATGTTTGTATATGTATTCTGATTTTTGATTCTTAGTCTGGTGAGCCTGGAATTATTTTCTAAATATTAAGAGAGGGAAAAATATGACAGATCATGGCAACCATGTTAGTGAATAAGCTTTCTGATCTTTTGCAATCAGTCAAGTGAACATTTGAGTGTCCAGTCTGATTATCATTTCTGTGTGTTTGTCTGCAACTAAATAGCAATATGTTTTACGTGCAGTGAATCCTTTGAACAAGCTACCTTATTCTAAGCTTGACTCAAAGAATGTCGGTGTTAAAGACGGAGTAGTATTCTTGACATACAATAGCCTTATTGCTTCCTCTGAGAAGGGCCGTTCTCGTTTGCAGCAGCTTGTTCAATGGTGTGGACCAGAATTCGATGGTCTCTTGATCTTTGATGAGGTAGCAATTCCATGAATGATGTATATTAAATTCTTTTGCGTTAGAAATGCTCCTTCCGATCTTTCTGGTGAATCAAATAATGTGCGAGTATACCCTGTCGTGGTACATTGATCACTGATTTTATCATTTTTGAGCAGAAACCATTAGTACAATATGCAGCTTCAGCTAGTATTTTTTTCTCCTTTCGTGCAGTGCCATAAAGCGAAAAATTTGGTACCCGAAGCAGGAAGTCAGCCGACACGCATCGGGCAGGCAGTTGTTGACATTCAGGTCTGCTACTTGAAACTGAATGCCTGACTACACTGTTTTTAATATTGTTTTTTTGGCTCTGAAGAGTGCTAATAGATACTCTCATTTGGTTTTGTTTTGGATGTACTTATTCTCCGTTGCAGATAATATAGTTTATGTTCTAGTATGGAATGCTTAATGGTAGGTTCGTCTACTTGACTCTAGTTTATGAATTTTGGAACAGCAGGATAAGATCCCCCAAGCACGTGTTCTTTATTGCTCTGCTACTGGTGCATCTGAACCACGAAACATGGGTTATATGGTCAGGCTTGGTCTTTGGGGAGCCGGAACAAGTTTCAGTGATTTTAACAAATTTCTAGGTTTGTTTTCTATTCTATCTCCTTTTGAATATAATTTGGTAGCATTTCGATTAGTATTTTCTATCTTATTTGCCTTTTAGACAAAAAGCTTTATCTTAAAGTTAATTCGGATAAAGAAGATTCATTAAGTGTCAGGTTTGAGCTTCTGTCTAGAACATATATGCAAAATATTCATAAAATGAGTTTTAATAAGTTTCGCTATGCTCACTTAATTTTTATAGTTACTTATCTTCTCTTAGTCTGCTATATGCATTGCATAACTCGGAATGGAACTTTAACTGAACCTTTGTGCAGGCGCGCTTGATAAAGGTGGGGTAGGAGCTTTGGAATTAGTTGCTATGGACATGAAAGCAAGGTTTTATAAGCCTGTGTCATACTTCAATAGGCATTCGCATTCTCATATTCATTCTAACATCCCTTCTTTGTAATAGGGGAATGTATGTATGCCGTACCCTGAGCTACAAAGGGGCCGAGTTTGAGATTGTTGAAGCTCGTTTAGAAGCAGGAATGGAGGTAATTCGTCCTTTTTAATATTATTTTGCTTGAAAGCTGCACACACTTAATCGATTATCTAGCTCTATCATCAAGTAAATGCCATGTAAGCTCAACAAAGTGGTATAATAAAAATATGAAGAGTAGGCCGTCTGCGAGGAAGCTTGGACCAAACTCTTACAAAATTTCAGCAGGCTTTATTGTGCTTATGAAATTTCCAATCCGATGGTCTTAAATTAACATCTGAATGGCCCTTTGATACTTTTTGGCAATCATGTTCATTATTCCTAGTGATCGCATGTTTTTAGTTTCAGAGCAATAAATTAAATAGCAGGGTTTTGTGTTGTATTACTTGCTTGCTTCTGTAGGCAATGTACAATAAGTCTGCAGAATTTTGGGCAGAGCTACGGATAGAGTTGTTGTCAGCAAGTGCTTTTCTCCCTAACGAGAAACCAAATTCTAGTCAGTTGTGGAGACTATACTGGTCAAGCCACCAGGTATAACCTTTATCAGAAGCAACAGTAGTGTTGTTACAGTTCTTGATGATGGTCATCTTAATAGTAGAGTTTGATCGATCTATTTCCTGTATGTTACTGCAGCGTTTCTTTAGACACTTGTGTATGTCAGCTAAAGTTCCTGTAACTGTGAGGTTAGCTAAGAAAGCCTTATCAGCAAACAAGTGTGTGGTTATAGGCCTTCAGAGTACCGGAGAGGCTCGAACTGAAGAGGCTGTAACTAAATATGTGCGTTTCTCCACATACTGCTTTTGGAAAAATATTAAGTATCCCTTTACGATTCCATCTAACTAATTTCTACGTGATTGATAATGTTGTCCCCCTTTTTTCTTGCAATAGGGTGTTGAGCTTGATGATTTTGTCTCGGGACCTCGAGAGCTCTTGTTGAAATTCGTGGAAGAGAATTATCCCCTGCCGGAGCAGCCTGAACCTCTCTCAGGTAACTTAATGCTCTTTGTCAGAGTTTTTGCTTTTGAATCCCTGGTGGCATTTATATTGTGTTCATAGTTTGCCTGTTTTGGACTTTTACAGAGGATGATAGTGTTAAAGAACTTCATAGGAAGAGGCATTCAGCTTCACCTGGTGTTTCATTTAGAGGGAGAGTAAGAAAGATGGCAAAGTGGAAACCAGCTAGTGATGATGAAAGTGATTTGGAGTCTGAAGGTAGGTTATCTTCTGGGCACCTACTGAACAGACACAATCTTGATGCTTAGGCTGCAGGGACAGAAGTATAAGATTAGTAGTTTGATCATACATCTCTTAGGACTGCAAAACGTAACTATTCAACACGAAATCTACGTCTAATAAGCTTATTACCTTATGTATTCCTGTAGATCTACGATATAGGAAGTTTATGACTTTATTTTGTTATGATACAAGTATTGTTCTTAGATTTCCTAGTCTTTGTATTTGCATCGTCTTGGTCGGTTTCTTCAGTTAATCAAATCTTAAATCCTCAAGGTCTGTACATTCTTCTAATCAGTGGTGTTTTCAATGCAGCTGACTCTGCTGATGATTCTAATGATTCTGATGATGAGTTCCAGATATGTCAGATATGCAGTGGGGAAGATGTACTTTGCTTTAACTTTGATAGCTTGATTCTGTTGAGGTTACGAGATGTTAATAACTTGTCTTGTCATGAAACTAGGAAAGGAAGAAGTTGCTCCATTGTTCTGAATGTGACAAGCTTTTTCATCCGGACTGTGTAGTTCCTCCAGTTACAGACTTACCATCTGAAGCGTGGATATGCTATTCTTGCAAGGAAAAGACAGAGGAGTACATTCAAGCAAGGCGTCTCTACATTGCGGAATTGCAGAAAAGGTCTGTACACTGGAATAGCAACATGTGTTTTGATTTCTTCCTGCTCGTTTAATCGAAGCATAGTAATTTTTTTTTTCTGAGAATGGTTATCCATTTTGTTTCTTCTTAGGTATGAAGCAGCCTTGGAACGAAAATCAAAGATTTTAGAGATTATCCGTTCTCTAAATCTTCCAAATAATCCTTTAGATGATATTGTCGATCAGGTAACTATCATCTATGCGTCTCTGTTTTTTTTAGGTATGAAGCAGCTTGTGGTTATACATGAGTCTCCTTTCTTTTTATGGAATAATGTTTAGTGTGGATGATGTTGAGTGGTATCTATGAATACTTTATCCAAGTTATGGCATCTAGGGTGTGTTGTTGATTGTAGACTTTGTAGTATCCGAAGGCTTAACTGTGTGATTAAATTTCTGGGAATTTAAGAATGTTACTAAATTGCTGCCTGCTGTTTTAATGCAGCTTGGAGGCCCTGACAAAGTTGCAGAAATAACAGGCAGGCGAGGTATGCTTGTAAGAGCGTCTAATGGGAAAGGTGTTACATATCAAGCGAGAAACACGTAAGTTGTAAAACTCTTCTCTCTCTCTCTCCTCCTTTTTCTCTTTTATGCCTCTAATTATTTTTTAGTACTTTATTTTATTCCGTACTTTTAATTTACACTTTTTTCATCCTTGGATTTCTTGGCTCTAGAAAGGATATAACAATGGAAATGGTTAACATGCACGAGAAACAACTATTTATGGATGGTAAAAAGTTTGTTGCCATTATTTCTGAAGCTGGTTCAGCTGGTGTTTCGTTGCAAGCAGATAGAAGGGCAGTAAATCAGGTGTGTCGAGTTTATAGGTTCTCCTACTATTACATTTTTTTTGTCTTTTCGCATATCCATCATAATTACGTTATGAAAGATGGCCTCAAAATACTTCACGTGTCGGCTTTTGGGTATTAATTTATTTGGAAATTTTTAAAATATTTTTCTGCAGAGAAGAAGGGTTCACTTGACTTTAGAGCTTCCCTGGAGTGCCGATCGTGCAATTCAGCAATTTGGAAGAACTCATCGGTCGAATCAGACATCTGCACCTGAATATAGGTTGACATGACAACGTTTGTGTGTTTGATTTTGTATCTGTCGAATTACAAAAGTACTTGCTGCCTTTTCAATTTAAAAGGTTTGATATCAGTTGCTGACGTTGATAAGTACTTTGTTTTTGGCCCTGTCAGGCTACTTTTCACAAATCTCGGTGGGGAACGCCGCTTTGCCTCTATTGTTGCAAAGAGACTAGAAACTCTTGGTGCTTTAACACAGGGAGATCGCAGGAAAGTCATGCACCTCTCTAAACCACTCCCCCGTTTTTTTTTTTTTTTTTTCCCTTTGGCTTGTTGTTGCTTCAACCTTGCCAAGAATTTTGTCTCAAAATATGTTGTGGTGTATTGCAGGGCCGGCCCCTCTCTGAGTGCCTATAATTATGATAGTAACTTTGGTAAAAAATCCTTGATGGTGATGTATAGAGGAATAATGGAGCAGGTCTTCCTCATAAGTCCCTGTGGCCTTTATAAACTCTTTAGTTTTGCGTCTTCAATTTTTAGGAACGATGATAATGGATAAAGCGTGAAATATAGTATGCTTACTTTTCAGGAGAAACTACCCGTTGTTCCTCCTGGGTGCTCCACTGATGAACCAGAAACAATTAAAGAGTTTTTAACCAAGGCAAGGGCTGCTCTTGTTGCGGTTGGAATTGTTAGGGACAGTGTTCTGAGTAAGCTTTGTTCGTTATTTCATTTTTTTTGTTCCGTACTGAATATAAATTCTATTTGTAGTAAACTTCTTCTCCACTTTACCTCATTGATGATGATACAGCTAATGGGAAAGATGTTGGAAAGTTATCAGGACGAATTATTGACTCCGACATGCATGATGTTGGACGATTTCTGAATCGCCTCTTGGGATTGCCACCTGATATTCAGAATAGGTATTATGCGTCAAATGGGTTACGCTTTGCACTACTTGACCTACTTTCTCTATTAGAAGTTGTTTCCATTCGGTATAATGCTTTAGTGTCCTGTGCCGTGCAGGTTGTTTGAATTGTTTACTAGTATATTAGATGTTCTTGTACATAATGCTCGGATTGAAGGAAGTTTTGATTCGGGAATTGTGGATATGAAAGCTAATAGCGTTGAGCTGCTGAGCACTCCAAAGGTTGATATTTCTTGTTTGATTATTGGTTCTTTGTGTATTTGTGCTACTAATAATATTTGAATTGTTTCAGACCGTCCATGTGGATCAAATGTCTGGTGCTTCAACTATGCTCTTTACTTTTACTCTAGATCGTGGAATTACATGGGAGGTATTTCAATATCTTTCACTCTTGGTAAAGTAGTTGTAATTAACTAAAAAAAAATCAAATCCATGATTCGTTGTGTGTCCCAGTCTGCGAGTTCAATGCTAGAGGGGAAGAGAAGGGATGGGCTTGGTTCGGCTAGTGATGGCTTCTATGAATCTAAAAGGGAATGGTTAGGAAGACGGCACTTCATATTAGCATTTGAGAGGTGAATCGTTATCCCCTCTAATCTTTAGATATATTTTTGCGTCAATATGTGGGTGGTCCTTAACTGATATTAAAACACCAATAAAATAATTAAATCTCATTGCTGGGTTTTTTCTTGAATTTCCAGTGCGGCCTCTGGGTTGTATAAGATTGTCCGTCCTGCGGTAGGAGAGTCGATCAGGTATCTACACCATTGCCAGAACCTTCACATTTCATATTTAAAACTGGTCTTAACTCTTGTTTTGTTTTTATTTTATTCCAGGGAGATGTCTCATTCCGAGTTGAAAACTAAATACCGAAAACTCTCATCTCTGGAGAAGGCTCGTACCGGCTGGGAAGACGAGTACGAAGTTTCATCTAAACAGGTATGCTTCCTCAATCAAAAAAAAAAAAAAAGTCTGGAATAAATAGAGGACCGATTAGCACAGAATCCTCCTGGTGTGTTTCTAAGTTTAAGCCTCATGGCTCATCACCATTTATATGAGTTTCTGTCTGAGTACAGTGTATGCACGGACCCAAGTGTAAGCTAGGCGAGTATTGCACGGTTGGAAGAAGAATACAGGAAGTAAACGTTGTGGGTGGCCTCATTCTTCCCATATGGGGAACCATTGAGAAAGCTCTCTCCAAACAAGTAAAAGGACCTTTTCAAAATTTCCAAGACTCTCTCTCTCTCTCTTAGTGTTGGCACGGAGGAAACTTACAATATATTCGGTTCTTTTGTAGTCCCGTCAAAGCCACAAGAGAATTCGAGTTATACGCATAGAGACTACGACGGACAATCAGCGAATAGTGGGCCTCTCTATCCCTAATGCAGCTGTAGAAACTGTATTACAAGGTATTATTACATGCTTTTCGACACACCAATTTTTGATTTTAGACATGTCGGAGTCATTTTGGTTTAAATCCGACCTGAAATTAGAATGATTACGTTCGTTTTGTATTTTTTTTGTTTGCAGATTTAGCTTGGGTTCAAGAGATCGAGGATTGAGGCAAAACATTATTTGTAAGAAGAAGACACCCTCAAACCTCCACAACCATGTTCCCCATGCCTGATCGTATTTTCTTAATTTTTTTAAAGGAGGAAAAACAAACTACTTTTAAGACTTTCATTTTTGTGTATATCACATGGCAAGTTGGCAGGAAGATACATAGATGTAATATTATTATCTAACAAGATTCCTTCCTCTGTTTTGGTTAAACGTATTCTTTCATGGATGATGCAAAATTTAATAACAAAAAGATAAACACAACGCAATTCTGAATAAAACAAGAATAATTTGGTGTTTCACAGACCACAGCACAACACACATAACTTATAAATTACACAAATGCCCTCAAACAGTACGAAAAAAAAACAGGCTTATTTCTCGACCAGAGTCATCAAACAACGGCCGTTGTAAAAACGCAATCAATAAAACCTCTGTTTTTAACAGATAAAAGGAGCATTTGCATAACCATCATGGCAATACAAACCTGGCTGCTGAGTAAATCCTTGCTTCTTCAGAATCTTCCTTGCCCTCGTTACCATTTCCCTGTTTGATATCTCACCTTCTGTATCCTCCAATATCTTCTGTATCGCGTTACTCATCGCTCCATAAGCCTCTGTTGGTTTCTCCGGTGGAGTCGCATCCGCAGAGGTCTGATCAGTCTGACAGCCGCTGATCAATATCCCGCTGTCTGGAAGAGGAACCGATCCTCTGGATCCACCTGCATAAACCTCTTCTTTCCTCCCAACTTCTGTCTGCATCGCCGGTTTCACATAGTCTTCATCGTTTAGCTTCCCCTCGAGAAACCCTGAAGCTAATTTCCCAAGCATTCCCATTAGCCCTCCTCCTTCCCCGTCTCCTGCCTGAAGCTTATCTAAGATCACTTTCATGAACTTCTTCACCTTCGGGCTCGAGTCGTCACCAAACGCGTCGAAAAGGCTTGGCCTTATTTTCCCGACTTCGATGTCATCATTCCCTGTTTGCTGCTTGAGGATATCGATTAGGGTCTGCAGAGGCAGAGATTTGGCTTTGGCAAGGATCCTTTCTCCGTCTTCTAGCTCCATCTCCTTGGTCTCGATTTCTTCCGCCTCATCTTCTTCCTTCTTGTCCCCTCTGACGTGGAACCCTCTGGATTCAATCGCGCCTTCCACCTTGTTGCGCAAGAATTTCCTGAACCCGAATCTCGAAGAAGATTCTTCCTCTTCTTCCTCCTCCTCGTCTTTCTTAGTGCTCTCACCAATCTGCTCCTTGGCTTCATCGATTAGGCCACCACTGTGACAAGAGTCTGAAATGATTGTCATTCTGCAACCTTGCGGAACTCGGTCCACAAGATCCCTGAAGTCATCATCTGGAAACAACAACAAAATTACATCAGGAAAGCTCTTTGGACAATTCCAGAATCATGGAACCTTAAGACTAGATATTCTTTTCGTTTTTACTCAATTCTCATTCGAATATTCGTTTGATCGTTCTTTCTTTTTTCAAATCTAGAAAAACAAAAAAAATGTACGAATTGAAAGCGAGGATGAGAGACCGATCTCGAATACAAGATGAACAAATCCTAACTTTTTCACCAAAATTCAGGACTACAATATTCATTTTCTTCTTATGATCGGATCGGATCCGAGATCAGAACGTCAAATACTGGAATATAAACGGATCGTACACCATCAAATCGCAAAAGAGAGCCAAAAAAAAAGAGGTTCAAATCTCCGTTTAATGAAACTCACCAGTAATCAGATTCATGTCGCAAGGAACAATACACTCGTCGTAACCAGTGTCATCGTCTTCCCCGGTCTCCGCCGGTAGCCTCGTGCCGTGCCCACTGTAATGCACGACGAGAAAGTCGCCGGAATCCGCCGAGGCGACGAGATCCGCGAGCGCCTTGCGGATGTTCTTGCCCGTGGGTTGGGTAGAGGATTCATCGGTGTCGATGAGCACCGTGATGTCCTCCTCGGCGAATCCGTAGCGTTCGACGAGACATTTGTACATCCGACGAACATCGTTGACGCATCCCCGTAATTCCGCCTTGGTTCCTGGGTAATTGATCCCAATAAGCACCGCCTTTTTCGCCATCGACGAAGATCTGATGGATAAACTCTGATTCTGATCGGTAATCTGATTTCTTCTCCTTGCCAGCGATCGAGGAGCTTAGTCTATTGGGGAGAGAGAGACTGTGTCCGACAAAACGTGTTTATATTTATATTTTTTATTTCATTATTTATTTCTTTATCCGTTGATTGATTGACATGTATGCGCGTTTCCACGAATTGGAATGTACATCTGACGTGGCATTATATTTCTTTTTTTATTACACGGCTGTGTTGTCAGAAATACACAAAATGCTATAAGATGCTGCATACAATTAGCTTCAGAAAAAAATCAAATATGAAATTGGACAATAGAAGATTTTCTGATCGGTTAGCTAGTAAGAGTACTCTTTGGAAAATATCGTCAAACTCTCTTCTGCTGTATTTTCTCAGTGTATGACACATATATTTATGTATGTAATAATTTGTGTTACCGTAGTGTCTTTGTAAACTCTTTAAAATTAATGGAATTTATTAGTCGGAAAAAAAAAATACACAAAATGCTTTACCAACCTTATCTCACTTAAAATTCTTTTAAAATTTTGAGAATTTTAGTGAAATACAGTACTCCCTCTGTTTCATAAAAATTGTCATTCTGACATTTTTCACACAAATTAAGAAAAATTTGTAAATCTCTTTTATGTCCTTTATTAATACAGTAAATCAGTTTCTCTCTCTAATTAATAGATTAAAGTAATAGGGATAAAATTGAGATTTAGTTTAAAAAATTGCATTGAAAACATAAAGTGACATTCTTTATGAAACAAAAATCAAGAGTCAAAATAACACTTTTTGTGAAACGGAAGGAGTATTAGTTATTTTGAACGTATAATTGGTAAATAGATAGTTAAGAGTTGATTGGACAATTTTAGATTGGCAATTTTAGATTGGACAGTTTTACCCTTATGTAGTCCTTAATGTTTTGTTTTGCATATTTTTTTGGTTATCTTCTTCTTTCTCTTTTACGAAGTCAAGTTGTCAACCCCGTCTTCAATAGCATTAAATCTGGTAATAATTGGAGCAAGTTGTTACTCGTTACAGTATTACCAAGCGAATGAGCCAAATAGCATTGTTACTACTCCTTCTGGTTTTTTATTAAGTGTTGTTTTAGCATATTTCATACAGATTAAGAAAATATTAAATTTTTCTGTTTTACTCTTCATTAAAACATCATTTTGTTTGATAGAAATAATTAATAAACTGAAAAAGTAGAGATAAAACTGGAAAATTTATCATAAATCTACATTAAAATCTGAGAACGACAATTATTTGTAAACAAAAAAATAAGTATAGAACGACACTTAAATTAAAACGTAGAGAGTATAACTTATAGGAGTATTGTTTTTCTTCTTTTAACGACATAATATAGGTGTATCGTTTATTAGCTGAATTATTAAGTAAAGATTGAAAAATATGTATAACGTATCCTAACAAAGTTGGAAGTATTATTAACAGGTCCACAAGTCTAACAACTGGAAAAAAAGTATGGTAAAATCCGAGGCAATGAACAAAGAACACTTGCCACATTTACGGTTAGAAAAAGAAGAAGAATTGATTAAAAAAAAAAAATGTAACCAATGGGCAATGGACAAAGAACACTTGAAATTCAAATAAAAGTTACAACAGCAAAAGAACATAAAAATCACATAACTTATTCAACACGGAACTCCAAATACTTTTGAGTAAAATTACAAACACAATAAAATCCTCTAACAAATAAACGGAGCATTCACATAGCTATCGCTGCAATACAGCCCTGGTCGTTGAGTAAAGCCCTGTTTCTTAAGAAGCTTCCTTGCCTTCAAAACAAGTTCTTTGTACGTAATCTTACCCTTTGTCTCCTCAAGTATGATCTGTACCTGTCTCTTATACACATCTAGATGTGTATAAGAGACAGTGTCATGCTTGAGGATATCGATTAGAGTTTGTAGAGGCAGAGATTTGTTTCCGGCATGGAGTTTTTCCCCGTTTTCTAGTTCGATCTCTTTAATCTTGGTTTCTTCTTTCTCATCATTGTGGTGAGGAATGTGGATCCCTCGAGATTCCAAGGCTTCTTCCACAGCTTCAAGCACGAACCCTTTGATTCCAAATCCTGAAGCTGTCTCTTATACACATCTAGATGTGTATAAGAGACAGTTCCAAGGCTTCTTCCACAGCTTCAAGCACGAACCCTTTGATTCCAAATCCTGAAGAGTCTTTCTTTGGCTTCTTCTTGGTGCTCTCTCCTATCTGCTCTTTGGCTTCATCGATCAGACCGCCACTGTGACAAGAGTCTGAGATGATTGTAATGTGTGCGTCTTTTGGCACTTTCTCCACAAGTTCCCTGAATTCATCATCTGAGAATAGAATCACCACAGAAGAAAAAGGGTCAATCCGAATCTATAAAACAACAACAACAGTTTCCTGAAATGAAGGAACATTTGATTTTGTCCAAATGAAAACATCCAACCATGCTTCAATAGTTCAATTCATCCAGATTCCAACATGAGATCGAATACAACATTGTTGATCCATGAGACAGAACCGGTATCAATTCAGTGTCAACAAGTCAATGAGTCCATCAGGATACACAAATTCTTCTCTATATGATCTTATTTCAGAAGTCAGAACCCTAACACGCTTATAAGCACAAGAAAAACCCAGAATTTCCCCAGGAAAAAGTCCCCTGAATCTGGAAATTTTTCAACTTATAATCGATCAAACTGATAAACAAAAAAAAGCTAAACTTCTCACCAAAACAGGACAAACCAAAGTTAGATTTCAATCTAATTTTTCACTTACCGGTGATTAGATTCATATCGCAAGGAACAATACACTCATCGTAACCAGTGTCGTCGTCTTCCCCAGTCTCCGCCGGCAACCTCGTCCCGTGTCCACTGTAATGAACGACGAGAACATCGCCGGATTTAGCCGACTCAACTAGATCCAGCAACGCCCGTCTGATATTCTTTCCGGTGGGTTTGGTGGAAGAGTCGTCGGTATCGATCAGCTCAGTGATGTTTCTCTCGGAGAATCCGAACCGATCGACGAGGCATTTGTGCATCCTACGGACATCGTTGACGCATCCCCGTAGCTCCGCCTTGGTTCCAGGGTAATTGATTCCGATCAATACCGCCTTCTTCTTCGCCATTGATGATACCTCAAAAGGTCCGCTTTACAGTTTTTTTTTATAAAAAATTATTTTGATCGTGAGCTGTTACATCTCGTCCTTCTTCATGCTTTTATACTTATGTTCACCCTAATAAGTAATAAATCCAAGAATCCTTTAATGTTTAATAACGTTACCAACAAAATAAAAATAAAAAGCCTCTAATAACAAAAAAGAAAATCTATGAAATACAGTAGTCGTCCATTCCATAAAAATTCTGTTTGAATTTTTTTTTTTTTGGTCGTATATTCTGTTTTAAACTAGTCTTAATTTTAGTGTAATCAATTACATTAAAACTAAGGATGAAATATATATTCTAATTCGAATTTAGTACCATTATTGGTTTAACCGTTTAGAGAAGAAACAAAATTATATGGCTTGTTCTTTCTTCCAAACAAAAGCTAAGACGTATAAAATTTGTATAGATTGTGAGAAATAGTTAGGCAAAAATTTTAAGCATCATCTTATAACCAATCCAATGTTATTATAGATCAATTATAACCACCTTATCATCGCATATTTCAACACGTCGCTTTTTATTTGTCAAACCAACGGCTTCCATATTAAAAAAACTATTTTGTTTCTTGTGCCAGAAGTTAGGGGTTTTAACAACATTCAGAAAAATATAGGGATAAGACCGTTAAAAAAAAAAAAAAAAATTAATTAAATAATTCTATTATATTAAAATACTATTAAATTAAAGTTAAGAGTCCCTTTTTTAGATACTAAGCGTTGGTGATGCTCTAATAAACCAACAACTTGAAAACAGTAGGAGCAACAACGTCATTAACAAACAATGTGATGTCAACAATAAAAATTAACGACCAATGAACGAAACAACATTATTCAAATTCAAACTTACAACAACACACCACACACGAACAAATCACAAAATTATTCCACACGAAACCAAATCAACAAACAACAAAACCCTCCAAACTTCTTTCAACATATAAACTGAGCATTCACATAACCATCGTTGCAATACAGTCCCGGTCGTTGATCAAACCTCTGTTTCTTAAGAAGTTTCCTAACCCTCAAAACAAGCTCTTTGTTACTAACCTTACCGTTTGTCTCCTTAAGTATGATCTGTATAGCATTGGTTAGTGCTCCATAAGCCAATTCTGGGTGACCCGGTGGGCTCGCATCAGCAGAAGTTTGATCAGTTTGGCAACCACTGATCAGTATACCGTTATCCGGAAGTGCACCATTGATTGCACCTGCATAGACCTCTTGGATCGCCGGTTTCACATCATCGTTTAGTTTCTGCTCAAGAAACTCTTGGGTTAGTTTCCCAATTGATGCCAATATCTCCCCTTGACAAGTTTGACCAGTAGCAGTCTCTTGTAGGTTGCTTAGAACAACATTCATGAATTTCTTCACCTTTGGGCTTGAGTCTTCTCCAAACATATCGAAAAGAGTAGTTCTGATTTTCCCTATCTCGATATCATCGTTGCCTGTTTCTTGCTTCAGCATCTCGATCAAAGTCTCTAGTGGCAGAGATCTGTTCCCCATTTCATTAATCTCCTTGGCCTCTGTTTCTTCTTCTGTCTCCTTGCTGATCCTTGAGGAGTCCCCAGAGTCTTCCTTCTTCTTCTTCTTTGTGCTCTCTCCAATCTGCTCTTTGGCTTCGTCGATGAGGCCACCACTGTGACAAGAGTCTGAGATGATTGTAATGGGGCAATCCTTTGGCACCATATCCACAAGATCCCTAAAATCATCATCTGTAAACAGAGTCATCACAGTAGGAAAAATCAGATCTCAACATCAAGGTGTCCCCATTAGTGTCTCATGATACACAAAATTTTATCTGCTTTAACTTAATTTAAAACCCTAACACACAGATAAACATAATAATCCCAAAAAGTTTAATCCAGCAGTTTTCAACATATGAGCTTCGTGTTTCAAACGGTAATTTCTGCTTTTCTTCGTGTTTCAAACGGTAACGCAAACGCAAACAAACAATTGATGCCATAATTCATCAGATTGACAAAACAAAAATTTCAATTTCTCACGATAACATGAAAAAGTAAAAGTCCATTTCAATCCTTTTTTTTCACTTACCGGTGATGAGATTCATATCAGAAGGAACTATACACTCATCGTAGCCAGTATCATCGTCTTCTCCAGTTTCCGCCGGCAGCCTCGTCCCGTGACCACTGTAATGGACGAAGAGAACATCGCCCGGTTTAGCAGGTTCAACGAGATCCAACAACGCCTGACGAATGTTCTTGCCGGTCGGTTTGATCGTAGAGTTATCAGTGTCGATCAACAGTTTGATGTTCTTCTCGGAGAATCCGTACCGTTCTACGAGGCTTACATGCATCCGACGGACGTCGTTGACGCAGCCTCGTAGCTCCGCCTTCGTTCCCACGTAGTTGATCCCAATCAGTACCGCTTTCTTCGCCATTGATGAGCGAATTTTTTGATCCTGTAATGATTCATCCTTGATGATTTTATAATCATCTTGTTATCATTAAACTAATGAACCCTAGTGTGTTTTTTTTTTTTTTTTGCAGGACCTTTTTCCGTGTCACATTTTTGTATGACTTTAAATAAAAAACGCCAAGGAGATTATAAAATTATAAGCTCTGATTTTATCAATCTTTTTCTTTAAACTTCTAGTTGCAATTTCGTTAATCAAAACACTATTACAAATGGTGTTTCTAATGTAAATAATTTACATTCATCTTGGTTGCATTTCGCGTCTACATATAAAATTAAAAACAAACAGAGATATACAAACATAAGTCAGAATAACCATATATCAAAATTCTAATTTGAACTCAGGCATATAATGTGTGTATGAAAAATTAGGATTTGTTTTTTTTTTCTTTCTGTCAAGTAGAGTATTTTTAATAATTCTCTCGAGCTAATTATTTTTGAAATGCTAAAGAAAAGGACAATTGTTATTATTCTAGTCTACTCCCTTTCGTGAGAGTGCAAACAAACTCACGTTATAAGCACGTCGCTTTTGCCAAGCCAATTATTATGGTTTTATTCCTTTTATATGGGACTAAGTCTTCAGGTCTTTGATTCCTTGTATCAGAAGTCAATGGAACATAGTCCTTTGCACACAAACTAAAAAAATGGAATCTATCCTAAACCACAAAAAAAAAAAAAAAAAAAAAAATTGAATGGCATTTTAGTATTTTCTTAAATTAGTTTTTATCTAGCATTTATATCTATAGAAAACACAATATTTAATTCCATCTTTTATTGTTTCGATATAACGCATACATATAAAAACAATAATATATTTATACTTTTTTTTTGGTATGCATAATATATTTATACTGATCAAGCTAATTACATATTTTCTTTGTTACAAAGATAATCGAATTTCTTGAGCGGAAGAGTTTAAGCATCATTCTATATAAAAATAATATTTAAACACCACTTGCTGATTAAGTTATTATTATTGATAGTATTGTTAATGTTCACACTACAACGAAAAAACATACAAAATTGTTGAGTTTAATATTAGAGTTTACTTAATCCATTAAGGTTTATTATCGATTTATCAATGACAGCCACCTAAAGCATGTTGGTGATGATTAATAATTGAAGCAGGTGAAGGAGACCTATTCCAAATAAACATACTTTTTTATTTTAGTAAATCCACTTCAATAAATCATTTTGTTACCTCGTAAAATTACATTCATTTTTACCATGTACACAAAAATTCAAAAATTCACACACAGTTATGACAGAACAGTCTTGATGAATCAAAACAAGAGTCTCTCTGCCCAGTCAACACCATAGTTAGCATATAAAAGGAGCATTCACAAAACGGTCATTACAATACAATCCTGGTCTCTGAGTAAACATCTGTTTCTTCAGAATCTCTCTTGCCTTCAAAACCAATTCCTTGTTCGTGATCTTATCTTCCTCCCCAGTCTCAGACAGAACCATCTGAATCGCGTTACTAAACGCTCCATACGCTTCTCCGCTCTTTTTCACATCTGCTGATGTCTCATCCGTTTGACATCCACTCAGCAGAATCCCTCTGTCTGGAAACAATCCGTTGCTTGATCCTCCTTCGTAGATCTCACGATCACTCTTCAGTTTTGTCTGCATCGCAGGTTTCACGTAGTGTTCATCGTTCAGCTTCTTTTCTATGTACTCTAGAGCACTCTCTTCGATCTCACCAACTAACCCACTCTGATCATTTCTTTCCTTTAGCTTGGTGATCATCACTTTTATGAACCTCTTCACCTTGGGACTCGAATCTTCACCAAACACATCGAAAAGGGTCGGTTTGATTTTTCCAATCTCGATGTTGTCTTTGCCAGTTTTCTGTTTGAGAATATTGATGAAGCTCTCTAATGGCAGGTACCTTGATTTGGCAAAATCATCTCTCTCTTCTTCTTCGACGATCTCTCTAGTTTTGATCCCGAACGGTTCTTCCTGAAATCTCCTAATTCCACAAAACGCAAGCAGATTCACAAAGACGCTATGAAAACAGTTCCCGATATCGAATTCCAAAGAATAAACTCTGGGTTCTGAATTTGGTTTCTTCGTGGTGCTCTCTCCGATCTGCTCCTTGGCCTCATCGATGAGTCCGCCGCTGTGACAGGAGTCTGATACGATCGTTATCTGACATCCCTCAGGAACCTGTTCCACCAAATCCCTGAAATCATCATCTGCAATGCAACACACAAGACGTTAAACCTAGGATTAAGACTCAAGAGGGGAACACAATCCCATTATTCTACTAATGTCCATATTAGCATCATTTAAACCTAGGATTAAGAAGGGAACATAATAAAAATTGATTAAGTTCCGAACTAAGTAATTCCATGGCAGAGGCTTATCGATAAAAAAACACAGATTGCTCTCTGTTTCTAAACAGAGCACTCTGTTTTTCCTACATAAATAGTTTCTTCTACCTATATATCTAACCAAGAAATAAAAAACTTATTGTTCGAATCCAGAAAGAGAAATTTCCAGTTTTGAGCGGCTTACCAGGGATTGGATTCATATCACAAGGAACAATACATTCATCAAAACCGGTGGCATCCTCTTCCCCTGTTTCCGGTGGGACCCTCGTACCACGTCCACTATAATGCACGAATAAAACATCACCGGATTTTGCTGGCTTTATGAGTTCCGACAACGCCTGACGGATGTTTTTGCCGGTGGGTTGAGTGTACGATTTGTCGGTGTCGATCAGCACCGTGATGTCTTCCTCGGTGAATCCGAACCGGTCAACGAGGCACTTGTACATCCGACGGACGTCGTTGACGCATCCTTTTAGCTCTACCTTAGTTCCGGGGTAGTTGATCCCGATCAACACCGCTTTCTTCGCCATTGTCGCTACCTTCAAGAGTTCTTTGTCGGAGAAAACTTTGGACTAGATCTAATGAATTTTTCTGATTTTGAGATCAATATTATCGTTAAAATATGTAGTATAGTGTAAACTAACATTATTGGGTGTTGTTGCTTCATTGTAGTTGGTTAAAAAAACATTATTGGGTGTTGTTAGTGGACTTTATATTTCTTTTTTATATTGCGCGTATTTTTTTTTTTTTTTTTTTTATTAATATTAGTAAAAAAAAAGATTCACTAGCCTTTTTTGTTGGTGAATAAATAAAATGCACACTAACTTAGCAAGTTAATTTGAGTAATTAAAAAAAGAAGATAAAATATACTAGCTTTAGTTTCTTACCACTGTTTTCCTGACACGTGGATATTGTGAGTGAGACTATTAAAAAACTTAAAATGACGCCGTCTGTGGGGATCGAACCCACGGCCACGGGATTAAAAGTCACGCGCTCTACCACTGAGCTAAGACGGCTGAGCGATAAGCAATTCGTAACAAAATAGCAAGATCGACTTATACGTGGGTATCGTTTAAGCCCAACAAGAAGCCTAGTATCACTTTAATCCAACTAATAACAAGACGGCTGATTTAAGTTTGGCCCAACAATTAAGCGACGCCGTTTATTTAACGCGACGTATTAAGACGCCTGAGGTTTTGTCGAACATTGCATCATTCTTCGCCCTCCCGTAGCGCTGCTTTTCATCTTCCCCGTTGGGTTCTCTCTCAAAATCACCGGGGGAAAAAGGGTTCAAAGCGTAGTCTCTAATTCGTCGGAGAAATCCAACGTTAGGTATATAATCACGGTTGTTTTTTTTTAAAATTAGGGCACGACACGATGCCCTTGTTTATGCCAGACGAAGAGCTGGCGCGGCTATCTAGCGATGCCGCGTCGGTGGTTGCTGAGAGAGCCGACGAGTACATACGAAAGTTGTACGCTGAGTTAGACAGTGTACGCGCGAAGGCTGATGCTGCTTCCATCACGGCGGAGCAGACGTGCTCGCTTCTCGAGCAGAAGTACCTCTCGCTCTCTCAGGATTTCTCTTCCCTTGAATCTCAGAACGCACAACTTCAGTCCGATTTGGACAATCGTTTAGCTGAACTCGCAGAGTCTCAGGCGCAGAAGCACCAGCTTCATTTGCAATCGGTGCGTGTGTTTTTGTGTGTATTTTTTGTTGTTGTTGAGAAATCCCTAATAGCTTACGAAATTTCCGGTTGTTTTGATGCAGATTGAGAAGGATGGAGAGGTAGAGAGGATGACGATGGAGATGTCGGAGCTGCATAAGTCTAAGAGACAACTCATGGAGTTGTTAGAGCAGAAAGATGCCGAGATTAGCGAGAAGAATTCCACCATTAAGAGCTACTTGGATAAAATTGTGAGCGCTTTCTATTTTATTACTAATAATGGGCTCGAGCGACATGTATTCTCAACCCTAATTTCTTGTAATATCTGCATTCTCAGGTTAAGCTGACTGACTCTAGTTCGGAAAAGGAATCCAGAGTTGCTGAAGCGGGCGCAGAATTGGCTCGTTCCCAAGCTATGTGCAGTCGTCTATCTCAGGTCAGATTATTAATAGCATTGTATAACTTTTATGTAATAATAATATATGTTAGTGCTTTTACAACAATTTTTATGACATAAGGGTTGATGAAATCAGGAGAAAGAGCTCATGGAAAGGCATACGAAATGGCTTGATGAGGAGTTAACAGCCAAAGTTGACAGCTATGCTGAACTCCGTAGAAGGCATTCTGATCTTGAGGCTGAAATGTCAGCCAAGCTTGTGGATGTAAAATTTCTTGGCTTATTCTTTTTGTTTCATTTTTTTTTTTACTTTTCTAAAATGCTGTTCACTTACCTCAGTATCATTCCTTCCTCTTTCAGCTTGAGAAAAAATATAATGAGTGTTCTAGCTCGTTAAATTGGCATAAGGAAAGACTGAGAGAGCTCGAAACAAATAATACTTTGTTACAAGAGGTATGCATGGCATTAAACAATTACCCTCTTTGTATTTATCATTTTGTGCACTAGGAGATTTAATTGTTTTCCTTCGTATTAAAAGGAACTCAGCTCGTGCAAAGATACAGCAACGACCACTGAAGAGCAATACAATGCTGAACTTTTCACGGTGAGTTTTCATATATTTGTGTATTCAAACATAGAACCTGTTTTCATCTTTCTTAGGTAAATAGAGAGCTAAGTATCTTATGTATCTTATTGAGGCATTTCATATTTTCAGAAAGTCGATCTCCCAATTTGTTGTTTAGTTCAATCTAATCCGTTATTTGGCTGTTGACATAGGCGAACAAGCTTGTTGAGCTGTACAAGGAAAGTTCGGAGGAATGGTCTAGAAAGGCTGGCGAACTTGAGGGTGTCATTAAGGCCTTAGAGGTAAGCTTGCTGTCACAAATCAGAGGAAATGGACTGTGTCTTTTGTGTTTGTATGTTCCTCTGTTAAGTTCAAATTATGACAATGCAGGCACGCTTGAGCCAAGTCGAGAGTGGTAACAAAGACAGACTTGAGAAAGAAGTGTCTATAAACCAGCAGTTAGAGAAGGTAATGAGACCCTTGACTTCTATTGCTTTATTGATTATTTATAACAACATCTGTTGCTTAGCTCGGGTAACTAGTTAGATGGCATCCTTTTCAACTCATATTGAGGCTGCTGCATGCAGGCAAAATTGCTGCACTCAATCTTATAATCAGATATGACACTTTGGATATACTTTGATTGTTTTCTAAAATATATTAGTTCGTCTGTCTTTAAATAATAAGAGAAGTATAATTTCTGATAATCTCATAATTTCTGTATGTTTTCTGCGAAGTTCTATTTTCAGTATTTATGTGTGCGACATTGTTTCGGTGCATGTTATACTTTCGGATCTGCATCTTTTAATTTATCTGCTAGTGAGATTAGTTTTTGACATCTTCAACTTCAGGAGAATGAAGACCTTAAACAAAAACTGGAGAAGTGTGAAGCAGAAATTGAGAAAATTAGGAAAACAGATGAGCTAAAGCTTATACCTTTCAGCAGTTTCACAAGGTATGACTCATTTTTATGACAAGAAATTGTTCATTTCTCTCAAACCATTGTACAGCCACGCGAAGAAATGGTATATATGCATTTTTTTTGTATACTTGCCACTCATATTTGCTACATTTGCTTATAAAATGGATCCAAAAACAAGTAAAAGTAGGGTTTAGTAATATTGGTTGCTTCAAGAGATTCACTCCCCATACAGATTCTACAGTTCCCACCTATGGTCCTCTCGTACTATTGGCCACTAAGTATTTTTTTAAACCTAGCTGATGCTAGAAATTTTACAATAGTCTTAAAACTTGTAGGGGCTTACACTGAAGTGATTTTGTTAAGTGTTTGATCCACGGAAAAAGATATTAGTGGTATTTAAGTAATGGTTTAATTGACCTAGTGTTCATGGAACGATAAAATTCTCACATGTTTTCTTGCTTTGTTCCAGAAGCAGAGGGGTTGACGATTCTGGGACCAGCAACATGATAGAGGAAAGCCAGGAAATAATTTCTAAGGTTCCTGCGGGTGTGTCAGGAACGGCGCTAGCAGCTTCACTTTTACGTGATGGATGGAGTGTGAGTTTCACTCTTAGTATATTAGTCAGTTTATCAGCGTCTCAACTCTGTTGGTTGTGTATATATCGTTTTTTCTTGTTATGTAGCTGGCCAAAATTTATGAGAAGTATCAAGAGGCTGTTGATGCTTTGAGGCACGAGCAACTAGGTCGAAAGGAAGCTGAGTTGATACTACAACGGGTATGTTCTATATGAACTTTTGAGTTTAGATTTTAATGTTATCTACATTTGTTTTGTCTCTTTTTGTCTATGTTTCGCTAGTACTTTTTCCAACTGCAGTTCACTAATCACTTAAGCATAACATTTTTCTTTTCCTGCAAACTTATGTGAGACAATTTGGTTTGATGTGTCAATGCCTGATGATTTAAGGTTTCCTGCTTCTCGTTAAAGCTATGTCTCTGGATTTTATATTTAAACTAGAATTTTGCTTTTTAGGTTTTATCGGAATTAGAAGAGAAAGCGGGGTTCATCCAAGAGGAAAGAGGTATGATCCAATTTGTAATTTTTTTATCTTGTTGGAGTCTGGAGACATCATGGTTAAACCTATATTTGGTGCAATCTGTTTTTTTTTGTTCCCAGGTGAGTATGAGCGGATGGTTGAAGCTTATTCTCTAGTTAGTCAAAAACTTCAGGATTCTGTATCTGAACAATCAAATATGGAGAAGCTCATCTTGGAGCTAAAGGTATTTGGTATTATCGTAGTGGCTTTTTAAGATGCATATTTGTCCTATTCTTATGCATTTATTTGATCATAGGCTGACTTGAGGAGACATGAACGTGAAAATATTCTATCTCAAAAAGATATATCTGACCTACAGAAGCAGGTAATTTGACAATTTATTCTGCTTTGTTCACCATGTTATGATTTTATCTGCATATTTGTTGTGGTCTTCAGTTTCTTGACTAACATGATTTGCAATGTTAATAGTTCAGGCTTTAGCTCACCGATATATTCGTAGGTGGTTGCCTAATCAATTGCGACTTTGTTTGTGTATACACAATTTAGGTTACAATACTACTGAAGGAGTGTCGTGATGTCCAACTTCGCTGTGGAGCTGCCAGGGATGATGACGAAGATGACGAAGATGATCCTCAGCTTTCTGATGTTGAGATGGATATGGAATCTGAAGCTGATAAAATCATTTCAGAGCATCTTGTAAGTTTGAGTCTTTTTCTTGACATCGTGCTGTGTGTTAGATTTTACTAGTGAAATAAATTGTGGATGACTAATGCATTTCCTCTTGTTGGGATGAATTTCAGCTAAAGTTTAAAGATATAAATGGACTAGTTGAGCAGAATGTTAAGCTCAGGAATCTTGTTCGTAGTCTCTCAGAGCAGATTGAAAGTAGGGAAATGGAGCTGAAGGTATGAAGTATTTCTTTCAGTTTTGCTTCGGTAGAGTGAAGTTTTAAAAGAATTTTTGGAATCTCAGGAAAAGTTTGAAATAGAGCTGAAGAAAAAGACTGATGAAACTTCTTCTAAGGTAGCTATTGTGCTAAAAAGAGCTGAAGAGCAGGGTCAAATGATTGAATCACTGCACACATCTGTAAGTCTTTCCATCCTTCAAATCTCTTCTCGATTACAACACTTGCTCAATTGCACTTGGATTTCAATTCGATGATTTATCCTGTACATTTCATTCTTTTCAGGTTGCAATGTATAAACGATTATATGAAGAGGAACAGAAACTTCATTCATCTTATTCTCGTTCTTCAGATTTGCCTCCAGGTTCGAGCTCTATACATCATTATGAGTTTAGTGACCATGTGTTCTTGCATACTCGCAATCATTGACTTCATCGGTTAAGTTAATTTAAATGAGGTTTCAGTTTTATCTTTGAATTATAATCTTTTCCAATTTTTTACTCCAAATGTCATCAAGGTTGAGTGGTGATGCAAGAAATCTTGACTATAGTTGGTGCAAATCTCAAAATTCAAACAAAAAAGTTTGCTCGTTGTGTGTTTTTTGTTTTAAATTAAAAAGTAGGTTAGGAAGCATCTGGATGTTGAATAACTACAAAGGTTTTTAGGTTGGGAAGCATCTGGATTTTTAAGTTCACTTATTATGTTTTACTTATTTTCATATATCGCAATTATCAGTAATGAAAATTAATGCCGTACGCACGAATTTCAAGTGAACTCTAGTTTTTAAGCATAATTCGCTTTCCTGAAAATCTCATATTGTTTCCTAAAAAGTATAGAAGCTTCGCAGGCTGTTGCATGCTTTGCTCATTAATTGGAATACATAGTTTCAATGGTACATTAGCTTTAACATGTCTTGACAAAGATGTATTCTGTTAGCTGTAGTGCCAGGGAGGAAAAACTTCTTGCATATGCTTGAGGATTCACAGGTATGAGAGATTGCTAAATCTTTCCTTCCCTTCTTTCTTGTCCTCTCTTTTGGCGCATCAAAGTAGTTTGTGGGACTCACCTTGTTGACTGGATTACTTGCTCCAGGATGCTACTAAAAGAGCCCAAGAAAAAGCTTTTGAACGCATCCGAAGTCTCGAAGAGGATTTAGCGAAGGCTAGGTATGTTTTTTAATTTGTGCAAGAAAGTTTGTATGGTCAACAAGGAGTACTGCTGAATATGTAACATATTTTCTGGGTGGATTGTCAAGTTAAGAACTAGACTATTATAGCCAAGGAAATAAAGTGTGGGAAGTGTAGTGGCTCAGAAGTTTAGTAAGAACGTGTCTGCACATGCCGGTAGATTGCTGTAAATATAGTTTCATACATTTTTATTTAACTTCGTGAAAGAAGTCTGGATGGTATGCACAAAGTGTAGCTAATAATGTGTGTCATTTTTTCCTGTACATTTTGTACTCTCTTCTGGCTTGTAATAGTTGTTAGCTGAATCAGACTTTTATTAATTGAGTTTCTCCTTTGGATTTTAGGAGTGAGATAATTGTGATAAGGTCTGAACGGGATAAGTTGGCCATGGAGGCAAATTTTGCTAGGGAAAAACTAGATGGCATCATGAAAGAATCTGAACGCAAGGTGATCTTTGTCACAAATTCATATCATCAACTGCTTATGTGGATTGTGCTTTCTACAAAGTTTTAATTTTATGTCTTTATATCAGAGAGAAGAAATGAACAGTGTTTTGGCAAGAAACATTGAGTTCTCGCAGCTGATCATTGACCACCAACGGAAGTTACGTGAGAGTTCCGAGTCTCTGCATGCAGCAGAAGAGATTTCTAAAAAATTATCTATGGAGGTAGTATATCAATCACACTTGACTTTCTGTGCTTTAATACTAACAGCTATAAGTCGCTGTGCATTAATACTAACAGTCATCTGTGCTATAGGTCTCTGTTCTAAAACAAGAAAAAGAGGTGTTATCAAATGCTGAAAAAAGAGCTTCTGATGAAGTTTCTGCTCTATCTCAGAGAGTTTATCGTCTTCAGGTTGAAACATGAGAGTTGTGCAAATTCTATCGTAAGTTATGCATACTCTTTTTCTTTTGGCTAACCTGATGTTATGCAGGCTACCTTGGATACTATACAGAGTACGGAGGAAGTTCGCGAGGTAACAAAACCACCTTTTATTTTAGTTTACTAATTCTATACTGGGAAGTAATACTGATTAAAAATTGATATCCTTGCCAAAAAAACTTCAGCAAGCAAGAGCAGCTGAGAGAAGGAAACAAGAGGAGCATATCAAGCTACTTGAGGTCTATAATAGCAGATTTAATAATTTCTTTTTGTTGGCACATTCATTAACTTTTTTCAAGATTATCATGTAGAAGAGTAAAAATTAAGTGATTTTTTGGACGGGATTTTCTCAGAAAGAATGGGCTGAAGCTAAAAAAGAATTGCAAGAAGAAAGGAGCAATGCGCGGAGTAGCACTTCGGACCGCAATCAAACTTTGAACAATGCTGTAATGCAGGTAGAAGAAATGGGGAAAGAATTGGCTAATGCCTTGAAGGCTGTCTCGGCAGCAGAGTCCAGGGCTTCTGTGGCTGAGGTACTGTTTCAAGTCTATTTCACCTTACTTTAATAACTTAGTTTCATGAACACATGGACCAACCCCATAGTGCATTGAGGTGTTGCACATCACCAGCATACAACAGCGTTTAGTATGTACAGCTCCTAAGTTGCGTACTCTAGCTATTCTAGGTTGACATTTCCTAGATTGCCTTTTTCTGGTGGATACTTTTATGAAGTGAGTCTTTGCATGTGATTTGGTTTGTGCGAATTATTCTGAACATGTCTGATTTCCACAAGATTACTACATTGCCTTTTTCTGAGCCTTTGCTTGTGATTTGGCATGATCATTTTCGGCTGTTATGATAATTGATTATTTCTTTAATTGTGCAAAATTAGGCTAGACTTTCTGATTTGGAGAAGAAGTTAAGATCTTCAGATCCTAAGGTAAATATTTTGATATATCTAATAATTGAATTGTGGGGTTTATTTCAAACGGTAGAGTCCTCGGTGGAATTTGCAATTACTAATTTGTTCTTAATTCTTATAATGATTTCATTTTCACACTTTTAGGCTCTTGATTTGAACAGTGGTGGAGTTGTCTCTCTTTCTGATAATGAGGTCAGTGAAGTTCTTCAGTGATATTTTTAAAATTTAAATTCTGAGATGGGATTTAAACTCAGTAATTCCAGTATTGTTCAGATTCCTGGTTGCAATTTTTTTTTTTAAACTGTAAAGGTTATTATTGTATATAATATTTACTTGTTGCTATATATCCAATGTATAAGGTTGTCTGATTAATCTCTTTTGGCTGTGGTTGTTATTTACTATAGATATCCGTAGAACTGCGTAATGCTGAGGAGGAAATGGAAAAATTAAAGGGAGAAGTAGAATCTAGCAAAAGCCATATGCTTCAGGTATTTCCTTAATTGGCTTAGTTAGTTTTGATTTCATCACCACCAGGAACTGACCTTGTGGACCATCTTGCAGTACAAGAGTATAGCTCAAGTGAATGAAACTGCGCTAAAGCAGATGGAATCTGCCCATGAGAATTTCAGACTTGAGGTATTGGTTATTATGTTCGGCTGAAACAATTCTCTCTTCTCGCTATGCAGCTATGTCCATTGTGATAGAATTAGATCTGTTGTAGGTTTTTATTTAAATTCTGATGGCTATATATAGGCTGAAAAGAGACAAAAGTCGTTGGAAGCAGAGCTTGTTTCTCTGAGGGAGAGGGTGTCAGAACTTGAAAACGACTGTATACAGAAATCCGAGCAAATTGCGAATGCTGTTGCAGGAAAAGAAGATGCTCTTTTATCAGCATCAGCTGAAATTGCAAGTCTGAGAGAAGAAAGCTTAGTTAAAAGGTAAATGTTCTATTATGTGGAAATGTATCTTTTTATCCGTGGGCACACATACACATGCTCGTCCTTAAATTGACATCATGTAATTTATTGCAGTTCTCAAATAGAAGCAATAAATATCCAAATGTCCACTTTGAAGAATGATCTGGAGACGGAACAAGAGAAATGGCGTGTTGCTCAGAGAAATTATGAAAGACAGGTTTGTTAAGGCTCTCTATTTTAAGAAACATTAAGACTATGCATATTCACGTTGTTGGCTATAATGCTGGTTTTTATTGAATATTTCTAGAAACTGACATGATTTCACTACCCATCCTGTTGCTCCATTTCATGAAACAGTGGTCTTCTAAAAACCCTATTGTATTGCACATCTATTCTCCTTTGTTCCACCGAAATTTCAACGACCTCTCTTTTTGTTTTTCTATTTTTTGGAACGCAGGTCATTCTGCAGTCTGAAACTATTCAAGAGCTGACGAAAACATCACAGGCTTTGGCTTCCCTTCAAGAGGAGGCATCTGAACTACGTAAATTGGCAGATGCAAGGGGAACGGAAAATGTAACTTCTACTCATTCAAAACTTCACTATAATGTTATTTTAAAACTTCCTGCATTTATTGCTGTTCAGATTCGCTAACTGTTGAGAAACATAAACTTAAGTGCTGATTCCTGACACTTTTCAATTTTCTTTATGTTTTTCAGTCCGAGCTTAACTCCAAGTGGAGTGAAGAGAAATGTATGCTAGAGCAGCAAAAGAATCTAGCGGAGAAGAAATATCATGAACTCAATGAACAGGTGGCCACTGCTCTCTGATCTTTACTTTTTGGCTATCTTATTGTTTTCCATGCATATGACATAAGCAATACGAACATGGCACAGTAGTGTGTTCTATTCTTATCCATACATGATGATGATAGTCTTTTCCTGTTCTTTTTGGGTCAATAAGGCTTTATCCTGCATGTGAATTTGTGTAGAGTTTTAATTCATGATCGTGTTACGAATATTCACTCATCTTAATTGCTCTCTGCATCAGAACAAATTACTTCATAGCCGACTTGAGGCGATGCATCTTCACTCAGCTGAGAAAGATAGCCGTTCTGGAAAAATATCATCTGGAAGCACCGACTCGGATCAACTTGGAGATTCTGGTTTGCAAAGTGTAGTTAATTATTTACGCAGAACAAAGGAAATAGTAAGAGAAGTTCCTTTGTCGGATTGCTTTCTCTTTCTTTCTGCCCCGTCTGCGTACTGTGTGGTTATTTAAGTTTTGTGCATGTTTTTTGACAGGCTGAAACAGAGATATCACTGTTGAGACAGGAAAAATTACGGTTGCAATCGCAAGTGAGTTGTTGTCTTCTATCATTTGCCTTGGCTACCACATCCCTTTTTAAGCAACACCTCTTCTCAATACACGCACACATGCAAAGAGTAAACCCCACTATTATTTTTAGAGTTTTGGCTGCATTATGAATTTTCTTGCAACTTGTTATTGTCTAGCTTGAGAATGCAATGAAGATGGCAGAGTCTGCCCGGGGATCACTTAATGCTGAGCGGGCCAGTACAAGGGCCTCATTATTGACTGAGGATGAAATCAAATCTCTCCAGCTTCAGGTAAAGTTGAATGATGATTCGATATCTGATGACACATGAACAGATAATCTTGCTGCTTCAGTTCTTATTAATTGAGTTTTCTGTCTTGCCAAATTCAGTTTGGAGTTTGTCTTTTGGATTCCCTAACTAAGGTTCGACTGAAACTATTTTCATTAGTTGACTTTAAAATTCTCCGTGCAGGTTAGTGAGATGAACTTGCTCCGTGAAAGCAACATGCAACTTAGGGAGGAAAACAAACACAATTTTGAGGAGTGCCAGGTCCGTACTGGAACTTTCAGGAAGATTTCTTATGCTTTATCTCGCACGAGTGACTAAACTTCTTGTTCCACCTGATTCTGTTAACTGTCTTAGAGAAAGCTGATTAAACTTGTTTGACACTTCAGAGATTGCGTGAGGTAGCTCAAAAAGCTAGGACGGAATCCGATAATTTGGAAAATCTATTGAAGCAAAAGCAAACCGAGTTAGAATTGTGTATGAAAGAGATGGAAAGGCTAAGGAAGGAGACGGATCTTCAAAAAAAGAGGGTTGATGAGGCAAGCCATTTCAAACTTCTTATGCCATATATTTTTTTGCTCATTCTTAATTACGTTTTTTCTTATGACAAAAAATACTTAATTACTTTTCGTCTTGTGAAGTTGCGGGAGACGTATAAAAACATTGATGTTGCTGACTACAATCGCCTCAAAGAAGAAGTGCGGCAACTGGAGGTATGCCTTTAAAGATTATGTGACATTGTTGAAATTTCTGCAGTAGTCATGTTTTTTCCACGGGTGTGTATGGTGCTGATATCCCTATAAGTTCACTAGATTTGTTGTTGTGCAACAAGTTACAACTTACAATGTCGATGCATGAAATGATACCATTGTCTGCTGAAGGTGGTTAGTAAGAGACTGTATATCTAGACAGTACTTGGCATCGCATTTCCTGGTCAATGAAACGTGTGGGAGGCCTTTTTGTTTCTTTCATACATTTGACGCTGATTTACACAATGGCATATCAATCATCGAACGCATATATAATTCTAGTGTAGGATAATTGTCTTTTTGGCTGATGATATTTTCTGAATAATGCGGATGTTTTAAGCTCTGCTTTTCCATTTAGTCATCATATCCTTTTTGACGCCATGATGTGACTTTTAGGAGAAGCTGAAAGCGAAAGATGCTCATATTGAAGATTTCAAGAAGCTTCTGTTAGAGAAGCAGAATAAGATATCGCAACTAGAGAAGGAGCTAACCAACTGCCAAAAAGAACTGAGTGAGAGGGAGAAGAGGTTGGACGCTGCTCAGCAAGCACAGGTAGAATGAAAAAAATCTCTAATGAGGAAAATTTAGCGGTTTCATGTAGAAGGAGAAGTACCCCCATGTAGATCTGTTAACCCAATCTCTGTACTTTTTGTAGGCGACTATACAGTCGGAGACTGAGAAGCTAAAAGCAGAGATTGAGAAGCTAAAAGCAGAGATCTCTAAGCAGAAAGATGAGTTGGATAGGACGAGGAAAGCTTATTTTACCGTGAAGAGAAAGCTCGACAAAGAAAAGGAGGAGTGGAGCAAAGAAAATCAGTCACTCTCTAAACAGTTAGAGGAAGCCAAAGATGGTAATTATTATTTTTAAATCCGGTTGGATAAGTTTCTATTGGTGTTTGCTCATGTTTTCAATTGCTGTCAAAAGCTGGAAAGAGAACAACAACTGATGCTGTGGTGGAGCAGGCCGTTAAGGAGAGAGATGAAAAAGAACAAAAGATTCAGGTATCAAAATAAATTGTATTTGTTTGTGGCTCCCTGATTTCTGCTTCAATGTGTGTTCTGTGTTCTTAAACGCACATATGAATGAACTCTTGCTGCAGATTTTGGATAAGTTTGTTCATACACTGAAAGATGACCTGAAGAAGAAGGATGACGAATTAACTAAAGAGAAAACCGAACGCAAGTCTGCTGAGAAGGTAGTTGGAGATTACTTGACCAAAGTTAAAAAGGTTTGCTTCTCTCCACCCTCACTTGTGTCTCTCTTGTCACTCATATCTTGTAGGCACTTTTAGAAATTTAGTTCTTCCAAAGTCTCCACTTTGAAAATTCGCACCCAGTACCTTATAGCTCATATGTTCCCTATCTATCTGTTTCTCAGGAGAAAGCAAAAGTGGAAGAAGAGCTTGTTAAGCTCGAAAAGTATCAGACGGCACTGGCTCATCTCTCTGAAGAATTGAACAAATTGAAGCAAGCGGATGGAAATCTTCCCGAGGTAAATAAGTTTTATATTTTTGGATGTATATATGGTTTTAAAATAAGGTTTCATCAGAGTATTGATTTAATTTACTAAGTATGTTCTACTATCTTTTTTTCAATAGGGTACTTCAGCTGTCCAGGTTCTCTCTGGAAGCATATTGAATGACCAAGCCGCCGCCTACGTATCAGCTGTAGACTATTTTGAACGAATGGCTCGTACAATTGTCCTCAATTCTCAAGGCAGCACAAAATCTACTGATATGGAAACTGAACCTTCCCCTGGTACAGTTGAACCTTCAGCCATTACCAGAGCCTCTCCTTCAAAAGCTCCAGTGGCAACTACCCAGCAGCCACCCAAAGCATCATCAGACATTAACAAAGTGAAGAGATTGACTTTACAGAAACCAATCGCTGAGCACCGCAGACCACCGAGTAGGAGGATTATTCGTCCCTATCTCGGCAAACCAGAGGAACCTCCCCAAGGTGATGTTGAGATGCCAGAAGCTGAGGGAGCTGGTAATGAAGGAAAACAGCCTTCCTCCCTTGTAACAGAGCGCCAAGGAACTACAATAGTACCACCTGTTCAAACACATATCCGTAAACGCCAGGCTGATACGTTGGCTTCTGAGCCACAGCAAGGGACTCAGGGGGAAACCAGTTCCGAGATTGCCCCACCTGCGTCGAAGAAGTCAAAAGGTTCAGAGTCACAACCGGATACTGCCGAAGGTGAAAACCTCTCTAAAGAGCCAGACGTGGATGAATCCATGGATGCTACTGCTGCTGCCGATGGTGACAATGAAGAAACAGAAGCCGAGACTGCAGAGGAGGAAACCGAGGAATCTGTGGAAGCACAACAAGAAAGTGAAGCTGTAGGGCAGGATAAAGCTGAGGAACCAGTAGAAGAAAATCCAACCGAGACAGAAACCATCCCTACCGAAGAAGAGTTTAGGGATCAGACCGAACAAGAGAATCCAGATCTTCTGACAGATGTGGAATTTGATAAAGAAGAAGGAGAGCTCGATTTAGATACACTGGAAGATCTCGACGAGACTACGGATGTAGCTAGCATGATGAGGAGTCCAGAGAAAGGAGAAGTGCAGTCTGAGACGCTAGCTACACCCATACAGTCACCCAGTAGGATGGAAACAACAATGGAGGAAGCGGAAACAACCATTGAACCACCACTAGAAGATGTTAAGAACGATGAAGGAGGTGATGTAGCTGCTGAAGACGCCTCTGATAAACCCAACAATGGTAACGATCAGCAAGCAGCAGAAACCGATCTCAGGCCAGAGACCACAGTAGCTACAACCTCCTCTGCAGCTACGACCTCCTCTGTAGCTATAACCTCCTCTGTAGCTGCCACTCCACCTACTTCCTCTACTCCAAGCGAAACTCCAGAAACAGAAGAAACAAAAAGAGCAACATCGCCAAGTGGGACAATTGACTTAGCTACGAGAGCAAAAGAGAGAGCAGCTATAAGACAAGCCACTCTAGGAGGAGCCGGAGCAGCCACTCTAGGAGGAGCCGGAGCAGCCACTCAAGGAGGAACCCGAGCTGCTTTTCTAGCCGCCAGAGGTCGTGGTCGAGTTGTAAACATTCGAGGAGGCAGTCGACTGCTTAATCGTAGTGGCCGAGCTCCACCGCGTGGTGGACGTGGACAACCCCCGAGCCAGCCGTGATTTGTTATGGGTCTGTTTCATCATTTTTCCTCCGGTTAAGCCCTACAAGAGTGAGGCAGGCAGGCTCCTTGAGGAGTTTATGACGGTAGAGAGAACTCTTTTCATGATTAAACCTTTTCTACTTTATTTTGTCTTTTCCGATTTACAGATTTCACTATAAAACCAAATCCTATCATTGCCAATGATTCCAAATTGCAAAACATATCGTAAACACAAATCCACAAAAAAAAATGAAAAACCAACATTACATCATACAACAAAACAATAGAACAAGAAGCCACTCACTCGTTATAAAATCAAAGCAATCCGAAACAATCGGACGGTTTATGTTGATCCTTAAAAACCAAACCAAAAAGACTCGAGCTTCTTCTAGTTAGTCCACGGTTCAGGTTAAGTCTGTGTTTCCCTCTTTGACTGTATTTGATATCTCCATTGTTTGGAAATCAGCAACCAAGTCTTCTTCTTTCTTCTGTAAGACATAAGAGAGAAAGAGCCCATAATTCTCGTTAGCATACAATAATATATAGAACAAAAAGAGGATAATGTTTGTGAGATCTAAAGAGGAGAAACTCAGGACCTTTAATACCGGAGAGAACCTTAGCTTCTTCTGTACCATAACCTTCTCTCTGTTTTCATAAAAATCGAAATCATCTAATATAGATGTCTTTGCTGCATAGTTCTTGAAGATGTTCAACACTTCATTCCCTTGTGGCAACCTCACCTATACATGAAAGAAAATGTTTAAACAGTATGAGATGAGTTCTTCTTGATAATGATTCACTTTCTAGAGCCTCTTAAGAAAACTATTTTTACCTCTTGGGTGTCTCTGCTATTGGTTACAGGCTTGTTCTCATTGTTCTCTAGTATTATATGTCGTAATTGCGGATTTGGAACATCTTTGATGATGTGCCACTTGACCGGAAAATAGCCAGTCCACTTATCTTGCTGCCAAAACTCCATGCTTTTCTCATAATCCACTCTCCCAGTCATCTCAGCTACACCGCAGAACTGGCCACTTGCATTAACCTGAATCCAATAAAACCGATCAGAGACCACGAAGATGTCACAAAAATGAGAGAACTGATATCGCGAAAATCATACTGCATTACCGAGAAGAAAAGGAAAACCGGGCACTTTCCACCTTTCTCTGCAATCTTCTTTTGAGATTCTTGATATGCACTGTCTAACTTCTTGTTCCCATTGAGAGTACTAGACCAGACATTGTACTTGATGCTCTTGTGGATGTCGTCTTCGCTATAAGATTTTATCACAAAGAAGACTGCTTCCTCGTATTTGGTCTGAAAGCTAGGGAGGTTATATTGATCCCTTCTGACCACGGAACCTACACCGTTGCTTCTTCCATCCCCTTCAACATCCAACGAACAGGACTCACATTCCCCATCGGTAACATGATCTTGGACATTTGCACTCATGCTATTGCCATTTTCTTTGTTTCTCGCTTTCGACTTCTCTGTTTCATCTCGATTTAAAGGTCCAGGCTTTTTCCTTAAAGGGTCCATCGGGTACGCGATTCCACCTCTTTCTTGATTATGCAGTGGGAGGGGGGCATAGCTGTTCTGTAATGCATATAACATCAACCGAACAACAAAGAAAAAAACGATGAGTCAAATCTTCTCCAATAAATGTGAAAGAGAGAAGAACAAAGGACGAAAGATGTTACTTTTCGCGGTGTTCTAGGCCGTTCTCCCATGCCATGACCCGTGAAAGAAGTCTTGCTCTTTGAGTAAGAATTGCTATGGTTATGACTTGAAGAAGATATGTTCTGTTTCAAAGGTTGGTTATTTGAAGCAACACCATACACATACTTGTCTCCAATAGGGTCCCATAAATAGGTGGGCGATGAAACATCTCCATAACCATATTGGTTCTGATAATATCCTTGAGCTGCATACATGGTCGAATGAAGCGCGTGACTCGATACACCAACCGGGCTTATAGGCATGTAAGTGGAACTAGCATCATAAGATTGAAACCCTGGCATCAAGTAGATCAAAGATCCATTTTCCCCTTGCATTACCTTCAAAATCAAGATCAAGAAAAATGGTCCAAGTAAAAGCTCGATTCATCAAGAAGTGATTGATTCCTTTATTCACAAGAAAGCTTTGATTACCGGGTACTGAACCTCTGTTCCATAACCATAGTACCCATTATTATCCTTTGCTTCCCCAACTGAACCATCAAGACCTGTTAAAACAATACACACTAATTCAGAATACAAACATCCAAAAGTAAATTTGAATTATCCAAGTTATCGGTGTTTAAAAAAGAAGCAAAACCTGGATAGTAGAATCCATAGTAACCACCATAAGGACAAGGCAGGCCTTGATATGTCTCAAGAGTTTCATAATACGGCTCTGATTGATTCTTCTAAACCCCAGAGACCAAAACAAGACATATAATGTCAAAACATCCGAGAAGAAAAAAGGCAATCATTTTAAATTAACAGAGAAGAGAGAATGTTTTCAGAGATTATGCAAAAAGAAAATAAATGTTTACCATGGAAGTGGTGGAAGCAGTGACCTTAGCAAGAGGATCAACTTTAAGGTTCTTCACCATATCTTCAAATTGCTGAAACATAAAACAAACGTTCCCCTAAGAGATCAGATTCAGAAATCCACCAAGAAACCAATCAATACACAGATATATGCAAGTATAGAGCAGACACAAACATCTTTAATTTCGTCTCGATGTGAGAAGACAGGTTTGAAACGTGAACTGATGTCTGAATATTTAGTCGTACCGAAAAAAACTAACAACTAAGCGTGAACGATATCTTTATATTATTATTTTTTCTTTTTCTTTTTCTTTTTGAAGATAAAGACTTTTGCGTCTAATCTCAAGAAACAGAGCACTAAGCACATATACCCCCATATATATATGTATGTATAGTTGTATACACACAAATAATTCAGATAAAGGTGAAGCGCAAAAGTTAAAGACTCATAAGAACAACATAAACTACACACGTGTGTGTGTGCGTGTGCGTGCGTGCGAAAAAGAGAGAGTACATTTACGAGGATGTTTTGGAACATGAGAATTGAGAAGTCATCGACGAAGAAGCAACAGAAGAAATTATAGGGATGAAATTTATGTATTTTACTAAAGAAAAACAGAGGAAAAATCAAAACTTTTCAAACAAAGATCAAAACACAGGTGAAGAAGAAACCAAAATCGAATTAGCTGTTTTACAGAGGTTTATTTCTATCTAGAGCATTAATTATTATAAATAAATAAAAAAAACAGAAAGAAATCTCTTCATCGCGAAGAAGACATCAGCAAAAGATATCCTTTTTACCTGAAAACAAAGTACAGATACGGAACAGAGAAAAGCAGAGAGATGGAGAGAGATAGAGAGAGAAGAGAGAGAAGAACGGTAATGGCTGATGAAGAAGAAAGAAGAACAGAGAGGATTTTTTGTTTTTCTCTTATTTTTGTTTTCCTTCTTATTCTTATTTATTTTAGTTGCAAAAATAATAGAAAAAAGAGAAATTAAAAAAGAGGTTGGGAAGAGGTACAGATGGAGGGTAGAGAATAGTCCACGTCATGGAATCGTGGCATGAATGAGTGTTAACCGTTGGATGAGGCTATAAGACGAAAATGAAACATCTTTTCTTGCCAACTTTTCCATCTGGAATCTATTCTTACACAACTCTCTTCAAAAGGTAATAAAAAGTTATATAAAAAAAAGGGGAATCTTAATTTGGCATTAGCAGCTGCTAACACAATTAATTCTATTATTTTCCATAGGAATATATATATATTCTATGGAAAAAAATGAAAGTTAGGACCAGTTCTAATGGTCGGGCAAACAATATAAAAAAAAGCATAGAATATATTATTAGATAGTTGAAATCAATAAATTTGACCCTCTCGTCTCTCTCTCTCCATGTATCCTTCAATCCGAGCAATACCACAAATGAGAAAAAACCACAAAAAAAAATGCTTCCTTTTTTTCCTTTAAAAAAAATGATATAATCGATAGTATTTTTCTAAACCACACATATTTATTCTTAATTGTTCTGATGTAAACAAAATTCAAAACATAGTTTGATGAAAAGAGATGAACAATTTCTATACGCTACAGTAGTTGTTTGGGTATATATTATTAAAAACGTTATTTAAGATTGTAGATTGAGATCTCTCATGTTGCTGATATGCTTCCATTATTGCAATCTGAGTTTTCTTTTAAAATCTGTATCATTAGGTGTCAAGTGTCCCCATTCGTATATAAAATTGTATCCATCTACGCTTCCCACCAAAATCAAGATCTAATTCATAATTCTCATTTTTTTTTCTTTCATAATTCTCATTTTAAAAAATTGTTCCATAAAATAGGTGGATATCACAAGTCTTTTTAAGTTTAACTATCCTAGAAAATGAACTCTAATATAGATTGCGACTAAATAATTTTTGCATCACCGTACAAAACTTTTTTTTTAAATAAAAGGTGTTTTCTCCATTAGTAGTATTATATCCAAAGCAGATATTGCTTCGGGATCAAGTATATTTGTCAACATCGCATAAGAAGCCAAATAACCTAAAAAAAAATTCATATTTAATACAATAATCCAAATTTATGGAGCGCAAGAGAATTACAAGGTGCCACGATTTGTTTTTGCCGTGGCCTAAACGTGTCTGCTTCACATCTATATGATTTTTTTGTTTTTCAGTTTTCTTTCCGTCTTTTATATTATTTTTATGTATTTATAAAAGTTCTGTGTCATATGTGATTACGTATGTACAAGAAGTTTATAAGAGCATAAAAAAAATAACAATTTTATAGGCTACAAGTATATGACCAATATATATAGCTATATCGATTCAATCTGTCTCTAATTTTGTTGACTTTTGTGCATCAACAAGATTCAGTGTTCTTATAATTTCCAAAATGAAGGATACATACAATATTATTGCATATTAACCAAATGGACTCAAATAACTTTGGGCCTTCACATATAAGACGGGCTTCAAATGGGTATTTTCACTGTTTTATTGAAAGGCCCATTTGACTCCCTCAAATTGTGTCAGCTTCTTGTCGATTCTGGTTACATTGGTGATGATCTTACGAAATCTTACAAAGAGTATCAAACTGTGCTTAAACAGCGGAATTTACAGGATAAGCGTTCATCATCGGTCGTGAGAATTGCAGGTTTCAAAGCTTGTCGAGTATGGCTCTGAGATGTGGTTGAAGAAGGTTTGTGGTTGTACTCATATGAACCACGTACGATAGTTTTCCATTAACCAATTCAAATCCTCTGCTTATCTCCTTAACCTGTATTGGAGAAGATTAACCAAAAAGAAAATCCCAATTAGAAATGAAATGATTTTGTGCAGAGAGAAATTGGTAACTATGAAAATCTATCTCAAGTCTTAAACCTTGAATGCGTTTCCCACAAGCTCACTATTGAGTGTGATCGATTGCTCATCTACATTGTACGTTCCTTTCTGAGATCGGTTTTAATCAGAAACATAAGAGTCGTGACTTTCTTTTGCAGAGTTGGATATAGAAGCTAAGGGGGATTAGGAGTTACCTGGACCTCGACGAGACCTGTGCTCTGAGCTATGACGACTTCAATGGAACCGTCGGGCTTCGGCCGAAAGTAACCGCTCTCTGCGTGCATCGGCTCTCCTGATTCCAACTTCCATGTCTTTTGCGTATACGCAATCACCGGCTAGGGTAGACAACAAACACAGTTGGAAGAAGATAGTAAGCAAATTCGAATCCAGGAAACGACGAATCGAGGACTTAATTGTAATGTTACCTTGCCGGAATGTGAGAAACGGAGCTCTTCGCCGTAGCGGAAGGAAGGTATGGTTGGATATTCACCTTCGCCTTGCCCTCTCCACGTTCCCAGTAGATACGACAGCGGCGCCGCGAAGGGGTGTAGCGGCGGCGCTTCTGTCGGCATTGGCCGTCGATTTTCGTGTTCTTGCATCTGATCTCCAATTTTGGAGAAACATCCTCTCTTCTCTGGACTAGTAGTAGTCAACGAAAAGTGGAGCGTGGATCTTACGCGTGTAATTTGCGCGTGCGGTTTGTTATACAATGTGAATCAATAAATAAGTACGTGGGCCTAAAACCAATTGTAAATTGACGGATTAGTTTTCTAATAGAATAGATGTATATAGTTTAAGCGGGTATGTTGTTAATGTTTCTTTTTGTTAAAACTTTAAACCCATGTTACCCCAACCTAATCGACTCTAAACCTTAGACCATCTCCAATGCAAAGAACCCATTATGGAATCTTAACATTATTTTAATAATAAATTTTGAAAATGTTTAAATTAAGAATCTACTTAAGAGTAATTAAAATTTTATGCCTCCAATGGTAGAATCTCATTTAAGAGGTTCTTAAGAATAAAAAAAATATTATTTTGAAATTATAATATTTTATATAGAATTTATTTTGTTTAAATTATTAAACATTTTATATATTATAAAACTTAAAAATTATTGTATTTAATAAATTTTGTAAAGTTTTAATTTTGTGAAGTTTTAATTTTTCTGAAGTTTTGTGAAATTTTAATTTTTGTTAAGTTTTGTGAAATTTTAAAATTTTGTGAAGTTTTAATTTTTTTTTTTTGTTAAAATGAACCGACCAATCACAAACTGACACATATGAGTTCTTAACAATTCTAAAAATTCTCTTTTAAGAACCAGTTTTTAATATTTTATTTAATTTTGAATTATTTTTTTAATTTTTTCTCTAAGAACCTTATGTTAAGATCCTTCATTGGAGGTGCTCTTAGACCACCTCCAAGATTCTAAGCACAAGTTCTAAACAATAAAAAAATCAAAAAAATCAAAAAGTAGGAGAGAGGGAGTAGAATCGGTTCTGATGATTATAGAGTTTTTAGAAACTGTCTCTAGCCACGTGTCAACATCTGATTGATTTATCTTTTAAAAAGAAAATGAAAATTAAATAAATAATATGATTATATTAAAATATTATTAAATTAAAAATAAAAACCTTATTTTTAGAACCTATGCATTGGAGATGCTTTTATGTTGTTGGTGTTTTACTGTTTTTTTTTAATATATATTTTTTTAAAAAGTTCGAGGACTCTCTATTAATAATATATACGAAGGTGATAAATTTTGGAAGTTCAAAGTGATAGAAAAATGAAAAGAAATGATAATTGATCATGGTTAGAGAAAAATCTGTATAGAGAAATAAAAGAGATAATTAAGGGGAGAACACAATTTCCTTTGTCGTCAAATTTATTAAAAGGGACGACGGACCTTTTCCTCCCTCCGCTTCTCCACTTTCTTTGGAACACAGAAAATACTTTTTCTCCATCCATTTCTTTTCCTTCCTCTCTTTTCTTAATTAATCACTGTCTTTTTTTTCCCTAATTTCCACTTTATTTCTTAAAACTACCGAATAAATAAAAAGAAGATTTAGTTTTCCTGTAAAATTTGCTCAAAATCCTTCATGGTTTCCCCCAAACTTAAGAAATGAAAGGTAAATGTTGCAATCTTTAATTAGTACCAGTTCTTTAATTTTCCTGCAGAAAATAAAGATATACGTACCTCGACGTGCAGAGCAATAATCCTTTAGCTAGATTCTATTCAACAAGCCATCATGAAGGGGAGGCTTTAACATTCGTGACACCACGTAATGTCCGCATTTGGATGATAAAGGAACTCAACCCCAAATTGACCCTTTTAAACACAAAAAAAAAAAGCTTTAATCTTTCTTCTACATTGAAACAGGTTTCTCTGATCTGCCGTGATTTCTCGCTGGCAATGTTATCGAAGCACGGAAAAAAGCTTGACTCCTCGGAGGTAGGTACACGCGAGGCTGCCCTAACTGTAATGATCGCGTAATTTGCATATCTATTAGCAGTTTGAGATGTTTTTTTTCTTTCTTGTGCAGTCAAGTCATCATGTCTCGTCCTTGGGGACAAAAGAATCAGCTAATCATACAAATTATCCACCGTTAGATATCGTTCATCAATCTCCACAACCACGCAAGGAGATGCAGAAGCCGTTGTTCGATCCCAAGAAGATGGAGAATCTTATAAAACCAGAACCCGTTGGGTTCAGCAATCACCACCGTCCTATTCCCAGTCCGAGAATCCCATCATCACCTGGTTCCAACATGGCCGAGTCACAACTGGTCAATACATCACACTCGAACACCAAACCAAACAACAGCAGCAACAGCAACAGCAATATGAGCTCAAGGAGCAACAGCATTGAGAGCACTTCCTCTAATCCCTCTAAGCCACACACGGGTGGTGACATAAGGTGGGACGCTGTGAATATGCTGACCTCTAGAGGAGTCCAGCTCGGGATCAGCGATTTCCGGCTTCTGAAACGGCTCGGTAATGGAGACATTGGGAGTGTTTACCTAGTCGACCTCAGAGGGACCAACACCTATTTCGCCATGAAAGTCATGGACAGGGCTTCCTTGGCTAGCAGGAACAAGCTGTTGCGAGCTCAAACAGAGAAAGAGATCTTGTCTCAGCTTGATCACCCGTTCTTGCCCACGTTATACTCTCACTTCGAGACCGATAAATTCTATTGCTTGGTCATGGAGTTTTGCAGCGGCGGCAATCTCTATTCCTTGAGACAGAAGCAACCCAACAAGTGTTTCACCGAAGACGCAGCGAGGTTAGTATTAAGAGTATGGAAAATCAAAATTGATTGCAGGAAGATAAAAGAACATTCATCTGTAGAATTCAATCCATAACTAGATAAGTTTCGTTTTCTTCTTCTTACAGATTCTTTGCCTCTGAAGTGCTATTGGCACTGGAGTATTTGCACATGCTCGGAATCGTGTACCGTGATTTGAAGCCGGAGAATGTTCTGGTCAGAGACGACGGACACATTATGCTCTCCGATTTCGATTTATCCCTCCGATGCTCCGTCAGCCCAACTCTCGTCAAATCTTCATCCGTTCATGGCGGCGGCAGCGGAAGCAGCCGGCCTGTCGGGCTCATCGACGAAGAATCGGCGGTCCAAGGTTGTGCGCAGCCGTCCACCTTCTTCCCGCGGATCCTGCAGTCCTCGAAGAAGAATCGAAAGGCGAAATCAGATTTCGGGCTTTTCGTCAACGGATCCATGCCGGAGCTCATGGCGGAGCCAACAAACGTTAAGTCGATGTCCTTCGTCGGGACACACGAGTATTTAGCACCGGAGATCATCCGCGGAGAAGGACACGGAAGCGCCGTGGATTGGTGGACCTTCGGAATCTTCATCTACGAGCTCCTCTACGGATCGACGCCGTTTAAAGGACAAGGAAACCGCGCGACGCTCCACAACGTGATCGGGCAGGCGCTGAGATTCCCGGAGCTCCCTCATGTGAGCTCGGCGGCGAGAGATCTCATCAAGGGGCTATTGGTTAAAGAGCCACAGAAACGGATCGCTTACAAACGAGGCGCGACGGAGATCAAGCAGCATCCCTTCTTCGAAGGTGTGAACTGGGCGCTAATCCGGGGCGCAACGCCGCCGCACATACCGGAACCAGTGGATTTCTCGTGTTTTGCGAGCAAGGACAAAGAGTCTATGGCGGCTGCCGACGGCGGAAAGAAGAGTAACAACGGTGCCGGAGGTTGTTACAGTACCGGCGGTGGTGGTGATAACAAAACTAACGGCGGTAGTAACCCTAGTTGCCATGATCCTGATTACATTGATTTCGAATACTTTTAGCTATGAGACTATACTTCTTTCAGACACTTAATACCCTTTTTGTTGTCTGCACATTTCATAATTGTTCTTTAATCCAACCTTTTCATTAGAGTCCAATATGAAGTGTATAATTCGAGGGAGTTTTTTTTATAAAATTGTTTTCATTCCACTATCTTTAATTTTGTATATATAAAAAAATTAAAAACATTTATTTTTAATTTGAATCGAAGATCAAATGAGGTAATTCAGTTTTGTTTTTTTGTAATTCATTATATGCGAGGGAATTCTCTTTATCGCGCTTCAATCACATTTGATATGACTAGGTCAAACGTCGTTAGTTGCATCATCAGTGTAAAATATTTTGTCATTCATAACAGACGAATATAATTTATTATAAATTCCAACCACAAACGACTTTAAAAACGATTTTACAAAGAATAATGAGCAGGCTATACACCACAAAATTCACAGTTTCATAAGCATCATGCTTATATTTAACTGGTTAATCTTTAATAAACGGAATGATGATAAGATTTTCCAATAAACCAAAATTTTAATTTTAAAAATACTAAACCCAACTTGGAGGAATAAACAAGTTGGTGTGTGTGTGGATGTGATCAATATCACGTAAAAACGTGTGGAAGGAAATATTCGTGTGCCAATGCCCACACACTTTAGATATATAAAGTTGGGCCGGCCATAAAAGCTCGATAGTGGTTAGAGAAAACGAAACAAGAAAAAGGAAATAGGATCTGCACAAAAAAAAAGAAAACTTACAGAAAAAGGAAATAGGAAATCACAGCTTGACGAATCCAACGGTTCAAAATGACCAATTAAAGTCATCGAACGACAGCTGGATCATCGCCAGAGATGTTTGACTACCGACTTTAGTGTTTGAATCATGACCGCTAAAATTTACTTGATTAAATCATGGCCGTCAATTGCTTTTATACCTCAACTATAAATAGTGCTCTCCTCTTTTAGGAGGAAGGAAATCTTATCGCTAACACCATCTACCTACTTCTCTCCGTTACCTCTCGAGGCGTTTCCGCGGTGGCTGGTGATAGATCCTCTTCTTAACGCATCTCTCACCTTACGTTTCTTCTTTTTCATCTCTCCCGTGATCTCGCAGAAATCGAATTTTGAACCGATCATGGTTCCTTCAGTTTTCACGGTTTCATATTTGTTTTTCTAGCGTTTGGTTTCTATTCCATCGATGCCGTTTTCTGTCTATGAAATTTGCTTCTGGTTTTTGTATTTTAGATTATGGAGGATGCTGCTTTGATCGATCTGTGATGGAATTGTATTGATCTTTGTCGTCACACGTTTTCTCTACGCTACGTCTTCAGTTCTCGTGGGTGTTTCTCCTCCGAACGCATCTCTGACTTTTTTGCCCTTCCTCACGTTTTCTTGTCTTTTTTTTCTCTTAACATAACGTTTCCTGGTCCTCGTTAATTATTTATTTTGGAAGGGAATTTTGAGCCGATCATCGTTGCCGCATCTGAATTTTCACTGTTCCCGGATTTATATAGGTTTGGTCTCTAGATTGCATCGGTGGCCTTTTCTGTTCCGTGTTAATTATTTATTGTCGTTTTGTTGTTTTAGATTGTGGAGGATCCTTGCTTTGATCGATGATTGGCTTTGATTGATCGTTTTCTCTTTTGGCGGTTAATTAGTGTTTCTGTTCCATATTACATACAGCTGATTACGTAAGCCGTTTTTTTTTTCCTCCCTGTTTTAAGCGAAACAAGTTTCTCGTTTTGATATAGAACATCGAGGCCCCGAGAAGAATAGCATCGGGATCAATCTTCTTTCCCCGTTTTAGGTTTTTCTGATTCCTCGTGCTACATTTTTTTTTCTCCCGGTGAATTACTTTCCTTCATTATAGAACGCGAACCGGGAAATTTCTATTTTGTTTTTGTGTCTTCTGTCTTATTGTGTTTTCCAGATCTGTCGCACCAATTAATTTGCTCTGTTCCTCTGCGGGTTTACACACATTCAGATGGAAGATGGATCATAAATTCGTTCGAGATGGGTTTGTTCTTTTTTTTATTAGATGGATTACTTCACTCTGTCTATTAAAGTAGTTTTCTATTGAAATGTGTTGGGATTCTTGATTGGGAGCCTAAAACTCTGTATTTCTTTTTATTATAGATGGTTGAGATTCCAAAAGACAAAAGCACGGGGTTACTACCTGGTCTCTTTATGGTTTATCTGTTTTTGTGTATTTCTCACGCTACATTTTGTATGTCTGTGTTTAAGGAGAAGTCGCTGCGGAAGCACATTTTGCTCTGTCCCGACTCTTACATCGGATTGGTTACTAAGAGGCCCAATCACTCTACATATATGAGAACGGCGAGAAGATTTCCCGCTAAGTGACTTATGTCCCTGGATGATCACGCTAGATTTTGGTTAATGCGGCAATCATCCAGGGACATAAGTTACTTCGCGGGACATCTTCTCGCCGTTCTCATATATGTAGAGTGATTGGGTCTCCTCCGTAATTGATCCGATGTAAGAGTCAGGGACAGAGCAAAATGTGCTCTCGCAGCGATTTCTCCTTATTTCATAACGCTACATCTCTCTCCAGGTTTATGTTGTCGGTTCTATTTGTTCTCCCCACCTCTTCCCTTGTTTTTTTTTGTTTTAAAAATTTACATGGCTACTTCTTTCCGGGTTCTTTCGTTGATATTTGATTTTTGGTAACACGGTCTTTTGTTGCTCACTGAAGGTTAATATTTATTCGCTATCGAGGATCCAGTATATGAACTTTTGGGTTAGTGTATTTCTCCAGTGAGACAAGGTAATGTTGAAGTTCTTCTGAGTTTTGCTCTTCCTTTTTGTTATGGAAACCTTTTGCTTTGGANTCGAGGATCCAGTATATGAACTTTTGGGTTAGTGTATTTCTCCAGTGAGACAAGGTAATGTTGAAGTTCTTCTGAGTTTTGCTCTTCCTTTTTGTTATGGAAACCTTTTGCTTTGGACGCTCTTCTACAGTGTAGTCTGCTGCTGCTGATTTGTTGTTGGCTTTAAGGGAAGTATAAGCTTCGGGTTCCTCACTATTTGCTACAAGGAATAATCTTAGTTGACGGTTTTCTCGGTCTCTTTCCTTGTTTCTTTTTATATCACGAGGCTACTTCTTTCTGGAGAATTGTTCGTTGATAATTGACATTTGTAACACACATCTTTTGCTGCTCACTGAAGGTTAACATATATCGGTTTCGAGGATCCAATATATGGATTATAGTTTTTTTCTCCCGTGAGGCAAGGTAACGTTTGAAATTCCTCTGGGTTTGGTCTTACTTTTTGTTATGGAAACGTTTTGCTTTGGCCACTCTTCTACAGAGTAGTCTGGTGATTTGTTGGCGGTTAAGGGAAGTAAGCTGTGGGTGAGGAATATATGGGATTTTGGGTTGGTCTATTTCTGAATCGAGACAAGGTAACATTGGATGGTCTTGTGAGATTTGCACTTTCCTTTCTGTTACGAAAACGTTTTGCGTTGGACGCTCTTCTATTGTAGCATAGTCTTGTGGTGATTTGATGGGCTTGGATGGTTGAAGCTCGATACAGTGGCTTTTGATTCTGTATGTTGGCTTCTCTGAAGGTGTTCACCAAGAAAATGGTGTCTTTTGTCCTCCTCCTCTGATTATCGGTTTGCAAGTAATATCATGTATAGTCAGTATCATCTTTAGTATGTAGTATACCTGTTTTGTATCTAGCTGTGGAAGATTTTCGCTATGGACATGATGCTCTTTTGTTGTGCACTGCCGCGGTTTCAAGGTTTCATCATTTGCCTCTGTTTTTTTTTGTTCCTGCGCCCTTTAGACTTATAACGGCCACAATGAGGCACGTACAGTTATTATGCATCTGGTTTTTTGCTATTGTCAGAATTTGGTCGGAAAGGAATCTTGCGATTTTGGGGCATGCTAGTGTCCATCTTGTGTTCTGATGGGTGCTTCTCATATTCCACCTAATGAAGGGAGTTTGTTATTTGGTACGCACGTCTTTTTTTTTTTTGTTATTTGATTATGAAAATCATACTTGGTGGTCGTCTTGGGGACTTGTAGAAATTGGGAAGCGTCTTGATATTGGTGATACTACTCCCTACTTGTGAGGTTTCTTTCTGTAATAGGGCTGATGGGCTGTATAATGGAATGGAGTCTTTGTCTTAGTTTATTTTTGATTTTGTTTGCTAGGAATTTAAAGGAATGTTGGAGAACTTGTGGATTCTTTTTGCGGAGTGTTGTCAGGTTAGTCAGCCAAGCCATAAGCCATAACAGTACCTCTCTTCCTTGGGCTTATGGATTGCATGTAACTCATGGACCTTTTGGCTTTAGTAGAGCGCGGGAAGTAATGTTTCCTCATCTTTTGTTTTGCTTTGCTTTGCAATGGATTGTCGCAGTTGTTATCACGTATTCAAGCATACACGTTTGGGGTTGAAGTTTTCTTTAGGACGCATACAGGAGGCAGAACCGTGTCCTCTCCTTTTGCTTTGAAACTCATGAATGGTACTGTAGACAGAAAGTACTTTAATTAAAAGCTCTAAACACGAGTTTTCCTTTTGGATCAGTCTTGGAATTGGGAAAAAGCGTTGAGCCAATGTCTCTGTTTTTTTTAGCTAATCAGGTCAACTTTTAAAAATTTTGACCGCCCAATAATTAATCAGTGTCGGCTAAAAATTCAACGACAGGTCAACTTTCGGGAAGAAAAGACACCGCGTGGACCCCACACTAAGAACCTTTTAAATTCACATTTCCTTAAACTGTTGTTACTTAATGAGTGAACACAACTAAACTAATCATTATCTTCTTCGTATGGCTCTGGTTTTCCTCTTGGGCGTTTTCTCCTCCATTGTCCTCTTCTTGGGACTAGGACGACGTCTCCTTCACTTTGATAGTAGAAAAAAACAAACGCAGCTTCCGCATCCGATAATTTTCAGAGGCGCTGCTTCTCAGGAGGCGGAAGCAACATCGGCGCAGTCACTCACCTCATCCTCTTCCCGGCCGCTGTGGAAGTACGATGTGTTCCTCAGTTTCAGGGGAACAGGTGTACGCAAAGGGTTCCTCAGCCACCTCTACAAATCTCTCACCGACAACGGGATCCATACTTTCCGCGACGACACTGAGCTCCAGCGAGGGAATTTCATCAGCCCTGCGCTCTTGGAAGCGATCCAACAGTCGAGATTCGCCGTCGTCGTGCTCTCCGAGAACTACGGCACCTCTCGCTGGTGCTTACAAGAGCTTGCCCATATCACCAGATGCGTCGACGACGGCGAGCACGACCAAAAGCGTCTCGATACCGACACGGTGGAATCATGGAGAATAGCTATGGCCCAAGTGGGATTGATCTCCGGCTGGGATTCCAGAAACTGGTAAGCAAATTCTCTTGTCTTGAGAATTCTGCAGTGCTTGAAACACAATATCATTGTTTGAGAATTGTGATCTAGGAACGAGGAAGTCGAAGCTTATCGAGGAGCTTGTTCAAGATCTCTCAGACAGATTATTCTCACCGGTGTCATCCACTGATACTGGCGAATGGATCGGGATGAGTACACACATGAGAAGTGTGTATCCGTTGATGTGCAAAGATCCTAATGATGTCCGAATGATCGGAATCTGGGGAATGGGAGGGATAGGTAAAACCACCATCGCGAAATACGTTTACAAAGGCTTCTTGAGCAAGTTCGATGGCGCTTGCTTGCTAGAGAATGTGAAAAGAGACTTTAGACGAAATGGTCCATCGCATTTGCGCGACAAGATTCTGTCGGAAATCTTTCGCAGGAAAGACGTGAACACATGGAACAGAGATTCCGATGTGATGAAGCAACGATTACGCGGCAAAAAGGTTCTTCTTATCCTCGACGATGTTGACGACATACAACAGCTACAAGAATTGGCTGGGAGCCCTCAGTGGTTTGGACCAGGAAGCAGAATCGTTATAACCACTCGAGACAGGCGTGTTCTTGACCAGCATGACGTGGAACGCATCTATGAAGTTAAGCCTCTGAGGACTACGCAAGCACTTCAGCTCTTTAGTAAGCATGCCTTCAAGCAGCCTCGTCCATGTGAAGATTACAGAGAGCTCTCTATCGATGTCGTGGAGCAGCTTGGTGGTCTTCCATTAGCTCTTCAAGTCGTTGGGGGATCTCTATATCGTCGGGAGCTGGAATTCTGGGAAGACAAACTGGATCTACTGAGAAATAATAGCGATACTTCTCTGTTGAAGGCACTGAGAGTAAGTTATGAGGCATTGGATGAGCTAGAAAAGAAGATCTTTCTTTACATTGCGGTTTGCTTCAACGGGGTGTATATGGACAGAGTTAGAAAAGTACTAGACCTGTTTTTCGTGTCTTCCAGGCGCAGAGCGTTTCCCACCAGACCGAGCATTGTATCTCTGATGGAGAAGTGTATGATTAGTCTGTCAAACACAAAACGGTTATGGGTTCACGACTTGCTCCAGGACATGGCCGAGGACATTATATGTGAAGGCAAAGATGAGATGTCATGGAAACGTTTAATGCTTGATTTTGAGGATATCAATCACGTATTCTCCACCAATGTGGTAAAGCTGAGAATCTTTTAGTGAGATCACTCTTACGTCTGATTCTTGCATTTTGACATTTGAAAGTGTGACTTTTATTTATCACTAGGGAGATGAAGGAATTGAGGTGGAAAGCATTTTGCTGGACATGTCTAAAGGAGATGTGCTTAACATAACCCCTGGAATCTTTGAGAGGATGCCAAATCTGAAACTGCTTAGATTCTATGCCAATTCCAGCAATGGAGAGAGCAGGACGAGGATGTTAGGTGGTCTTGACTACCTCCCTAGGCTGCGATATCTTTGCTGGGATGCTTACAATCTGAAATCTTTACCATCTCGGTTTTGCACTAGCTTTCTAGTTGAACTCAACCTCTCTCACAGCTCAATAGAAACAGTTTGGAATGGAGCTCAGGTACCCTTTCGATCCAGTATCCTCCTCTCATGTTCTCCTCTGGAATGAATGAATCTTGCTGATAGCTTTCTTCTTCTCTATGTTATTATGTTGCAGCAGGACCTTGCCAACTTACGGAACCTAAACCTCACAAGCTGCAAGCACCTCACCGAGTTTCCAGACCTTTCCAAGGCGACTAATCTTGAGACTCTGAAACTCTCCAATTGTGAAAACTTGGTGGAGATCCCTGACTCCTCTCTTAGACAACTCAACAAACTCGTCCACCTAAAACTGAGCAACTGCAAGAAACTACGGAGCCTCCCAAACAACATCAACTTAAAATCCCTCAGGTTTCTCCATCTGGACGGATGCTCTAGCCTGGAAGAGTTTCCACTTATCTCAGACACCGTCGAGAAGTTGTTATTGAACGAGACAACTATTCAACAAGTACCACCATCAATCGAACGCCTCTCTTGTCTCAAAGAGCTAAGTCTCTCTGGCTGCAAGAAGCTGATGAATCTCCCAGACAGCATCAAGAACCTCAAGTCCCTCATGGATCTCGGTCTCGCTAACTGTCCCAACGTAACAGCATTCCCAGACGTGGGGGCTAACATAAGATGGTTGAATCTGAACAGTACAGCCATAGAAGCAGTGCCTTCAACGATAGGAGAAATATCAGAACTTCGTTACCTCAACTTGTCTGGCTGTGACAAGCTCATGAACCTTCCTCCAACGCTGAGGAAACTGGAACAGCTTAAGTACTTGTATCTTCGAGGTTGCACCAATGTCACAAAGTCTCCTGAGCTCAATGGGACCAGCACAATGAAAGCTTTGGATTTACATGGAACATCGATAACAAATCAATTGGTTGACTACAAGAACGAAGAGCCTCCTCGGTGTGAAGTACCGGTCATTAGACGGTTCTTTATGAAGAATGTTCGTGAACACATCAAGAAACGTAAATCCAACAGATGATAAGGATCAAATACTAGATAAGGGTTTCTTTGACCCCATTAGGACACGTGACTTGTGAAGAAGAACTGCCGCGTGTAACATCTCCTCGGCCAGGTGGCAAGGCTAGAGGGTATAAATGAGTTTTGGTGGGGACAAAGGGAAAGATGAGTGAGAGAGATTTTGGTGTAACAAGAAGAATGTCGGGAGCGCAAGGAGCAGAGCCGATGGGGTCAAAGACGGCGACAACATACGAGTCGGTAGAAGGAGGACAGAACAAGACGAAGCTTGATATAAGGTCAAAGGAAGACGAAGGTGGAATTCAAGTAGATAAGCTTCAGGACAAGGTCTCTGATGCTGCTGGTCTAGGCGGACCTGTCTTTGGCGCTGGTAAAGACGACAAGAAGCAGGATCTTGGTGTTACCGGCACCAGCTAGCTACATCTCTGTTTTGTACTGTAAAATATACGGTCCTCCTTTCTAGTCTTGTAATGTCAGGGTTTGTTTAAGAATAAAACAAGCAATAAAGTATCCTACCTTTTCTTTTTTTTGAACATTCAATAAAGTAACCTACTTAACAAATGCCTTTAGACTGAACTTCTACACAAATCAAATCTGTTACCGGACGGACATGATAGTGGAAAAGTTGGATAATTTCAAAAAAATACATGAAAAGCGTACTTATAAAACTAAAAATAAACGACCACGGTGGGACTCGAACCCACAATCTCCCGCTCCGGAGGCGAGCGCCTTATCCATTAGGCCACGCGGTCATCTTGCTGGAATCTCAACTGTTATTATATTTTAATGTATCAAGTTTTCCATTAAACGTTAACCTCACTTATAACGGCATCAGTGTCTCATAATTACTGTATCTGCTCAAACAAAGTTGTTCACAATTGTTTCAAGATTTTTGTTTTAGAATCATAAACAGTTTTCTGTTGATTTTATTCGAAAGAAAACACAGAATAACATTTGTCATCAGACGAAGATGAATCCCAAAAAAAAAAATCCCATTCTATAGATACAGTTCTCTTTTATTTGAGGCAGATTTTAAGCCAGCAATTGGATTTTGACTACTTCAAGCCAATTCCTCATGTTAAACATCATAACTATATCCGTGTCTGTGGCTTGTAATCTTGTTGCTAGCCTTTCCCTTGGGGACTTTTATGAAGAAGATTCATCACCCTCCATGGGCAAGTCTGGTTGTGTTGCCCATTCGGTCCAGGAGCCATCGTAAACTGGCACCTCGGTTTTCCCCAGCCGGTGAAGCCCCTAACAGAGCAAGCCACCAAGTCAGTCTCCTCTCCACCGTTTATACATAATCTCAAATAAAGATGGTGGATGAAGTTACTTACCATTGCCAGGATGCAAGCTGTTACGCCAGTGCCACACGAGGCCATAATAGGCTTGTCCAATGAGATGTCTGCACCAAAAAGCCTTGGAATCTTAACACTGCTTTATAGAAATAAGATAGTGAAACTCATTCTTCAAGTGGAGACGAAATTAATAGTTTACCTTCTTGTTCAAATCGTTTCTTCAGCTCTTCCGCTGGTAAGAGTGTTTGAGAAGAATCAAACATCTGCAAAAAGAAAGAAAATTATCACATGCACTCTGCGCTCAACGGATTCTCTAGAATTTGTGATAAGAGCCCTTTCAGGTTTACCTGAGGAAAAGGGACACATTTGCTTCCAGGTATATGACCGCTTCTTATTCCCTTCCGGGGTTCTGGAGCAGTACCGTCAAACCTGTGCAAAAAGCGTAAATCTACGTTATCACTACGATAACTTATCACACGGTACAATGAGTTTTGTTTTCTCATGACTGGAACCCTAGCGAAATCATTCGAAGACAAGTGGTAACTTTGCAAATCATAGTACCTGGCTTTGGAACGAGCGTCTATGTGTTGATATGTCTGATCCTCCCTATTATTCTTGACCTGTGAATTGACCAAAACCAGGTTTAAATATACTGAATTATAGCAGAAATGATATTTTCACAACTGACTGACAATTCTGAAAATTGGTGTCTTAATCTGATCCACAAACAGGATCCAGACACAAGTTAAAAAAAATTGAAGTTGGGTGCACTTTAGGACTCTCATACGAAGATTTGAATTTGTGGTTCAGTAGACAGAAGGAACGTGGAAGCAATTAAATCATATAACATCAATACGAAGAAAAAACCGTTGAGCAAATGCCGACCTGATCAAGGTTCCACACTAGATGTGGCTGGAACTTCGTCTGAAAGGTTATTGGACTGACCTGCGGAACCACGAGAGACAAAATTGATATGTGGAAAAAAGAAGAAGCCCATCTTCACCCTTAAAGCCTCATCATGAATCTACGGAAATACAAAATAGGAAACCAAAGACTGACTTACGGTTTGTCCTTGGTAGATTTTCTCTATAGCCTCACTTGCAGCACTGGCTTTCAAAATAGCATCACCTGATGCACTAGATTCAACATCATAACCTGAAGCACGCCATCTTGGTAGACCTCCATCGAGCACCCATACTTTGTTATGTCCAAAAACTCGGAACATCCTGCTTAGAGTAAAATAAAGGAATTTTAACAATACCTGAGAAAAGACATTGAAGAAAGCAAAAGAATATAATGACAAACGAGAGTCATAACTCACCACCATACACGGGCTGCACTAAAGATCCCCTTTGCATCATAAACAACCACTCCATCTTTGTTTTCAATTCCAAGAGCAGAACAACCAGCAGCAAAAGCTTCCTCAGTCGGCAGCATATGTGGCAACTGTTACAAGAAATTGATATATCATATTAGATGGTCGCCTTTGTAGCAAACAAAGAAACTCACAAGCAAGAGGTTTTAAAAAAGTGCAATAGGAAACACAAAATGGAAATTTAGGATAACATGATGTTAAGGAGCAGAGAGTCAAGAGCTTAGAAGTACAAGAAGATATTAGATGTTGATAAGATTTCACTTCTTCACAAAAGCGATACTGAAGTTGAGAGCTTAGAAGATAATAACACGGTTACATCTTTCGTAAAAGGGGAACATAGTGATTCTTACACTTGTTGTTCGATCTGATATTCCATCCAAATCAAAGAAGAGAGCACGGGGAATATGAGCAACCTGTAGGAGAGAACAAAGTCCATTAGCATCAGGTAATGTAGTAAAAGATTTTGTTTATGTACTACATCTCACCTAGAACGAATATAACACAAGCAATCGTGGAATTCAAGAGCTAATTGCTCATACTCTCACCTGATATTCTTGGATCGGATTCCTCTGCTCTTCTGGCATGTACCATGAAGCATCCAAGACCTGGGAAGAATAGAAACAGGTAAGTTGTAGCATGGCAGACAAAAGTCTTAGAAGAATTCAAGTGGCGCAATTACCTTCAAATCAGGCTCTCTAAGATTAGAATGGAGCCAATCAACAGAAACAACAGGTTCATTGGTTGATACGGATGAAGTCGAGTAGCCGGCTTTTGCCCCAACTCCAGCAGAAGCCATGGCTCGATAGGCTGTAGAAGCGGAGGTTTCTCTGTTCTGCAATTATCATCACCACACACAAGAAAGAGAAAAGAGTCAAATTTATAACCAGAGAACGAAACTGAGCAAATTTCTCATTCCCAAATCTCCCAGTGCAAACTCATTAAGTCCAATTTCAATTGATTGACACAGACCTCATCAACAATTATGCATCCTAATTCCCAAATCAAAACATTTTCGATAAGCTCGAAAGCTCACTAGAAGCACTCTCCAATTATACAAACAATCCAAAACACGAAATGAAAAATCCAGAACCGATGAACGACCAGAACAAAAGCAGCGATCAAACGAATACCCAGCTGAGAATAGATCGAGAATCAAATTCGATTTAAGACTTACACTCAGAAAAGAAGGAGTAATCAAGCGGTGACTTGCAGCCAAAAACCTTCTGGAGAAAAGGGTCGAAGCCATTCCGCCTTTGCAATGCAACTAAAAAAAAAAATGGGTTTATGCTTAAGATGGGGCCTTCATCGATACAATATGCTGCAGGTAAATCTTTTTAATCATTTTTTCTCTTTGATCTCTGCTTCTCTTTATTTTGTTTCCCTTTTTTTTTTTTGCGGTGTGTGCCACGGAACAATACAATAGATACCATCTAAGACTTACCTTCTACGGATTATTATATAACTTTGGTTGCAAAGGATCCCTCTATCGGCTCACTTGTAACTTTCCAGACTAGCATTCAGGAAACATCATATAATGTGTATCGGATGTCAAGTGTTATGTTGCTAGACCTAAAAGTAAAGAGACCAAGTATACAACTTTGGGATGATAAACCGCACCTCAGTTCATCCATTGTACCGCGCCTAAATGGCCCTCTAATGATGCTTTGGCTAATAAAAACCGGTTTAATAATGTTGCACCTATTGGTAGTACGATCAAAGTTTTGTTTGCGAAAATGTATTCTCATTCCATGCGTTCTGATGTAGTATGGAACCTAATATTATCAAAATACTATTTTAAATTGTGAAATTGTAATTCAGAACCTAATTTAATCAAAGAAATCCCTAGAAAATCAAAATTTCAGACACCAAAAAATGAATCACACAACAGATAATCACTTGCGTTAAGAGAGGGCCGAGTTAACATACCATAATAACCTTAGATTTTCGACAGAGAAATCAAAGGTATAGATCTAGAATCACGGAGAAATCAGAAAATAATATAAAATAACACGAGTATATATAGATAACTCTAGCAAATTCATCAAGTTGATGAGAATATAAATATGTAGGTTCTTTTGTCAAGATGATGTAACAAATTCAAAAAGGAAGACCAACATGGAATTGTTCTTAAGCCCAAATCTGTAGCATAACAACAAGAGGAAAACAAAGAGGCAAAATAGTGCTAGAGTATCAATATCCCAAGAAATGAGACAAATAACAATTACCGCCTGAAACCTCAATCACACATGGAACCTCCGGTTGACCGGCCAAAAAAGTAACAAATTTACATAATATATATCAAACCAATAATAATAGACAACAATTATGTTTTTTTATAAGAAAAAAAAGAAGACAACTTACAGTTTCAATCATATGCTACGAACAAACTCAGATGAACTGAACATGGGGCATATAAATTCTGAAATTAGACGAGTTGCTTCACCAAGAAAATCAGGGCCATCATTTACACCTTGCATTTGGACTTCCACTAAAATTCACACCCATCACCATTTTGGTTGCAGAGACTCTGAGATACTATTTGTTATGGTTTTCTTCCCTTGTATTGCATTTGCACTCGAAAATCAACTCCCCATTTATCAATAGTGCTGCAACAACTATGACTGCATGATATTCCCTAAACACCGACTTGTTATCATGAGTGTTACAACAACTATAACTGCATGATATTCCCTAAACACCGACACTTGTTGCTAGTAGATCCCTTATATATTCCCTGAATACATAACAAAATACATTAAAAACAAATAGATACTTCTATAACAAAACACATTAAAAACAAATAGATACTTCTATTAAACTTAACATAAAACTTTAAAAAAGTAATAGTTACATATGTTATCAGTAGTGGAGAAAACAACACCAGTGTTGCGCCTAAGGGTTGAATGGTAAGTCGCTTCAAAGTTTCCTCCAAATTATCACCAATAAAAAATGTGTATTCAAATTCTTCATCTTCATCGCCAACATGCATTCTTACACCATGCTTTTTGATGTACTATAGTCCAACTGTGACAGATGGTGGGTGACATTTGTGTGTTCCTTTCGTTTTGAGGGATATTTAGGAGAACCAAAAAGCAAAACTCTTTCACATTTAATTTCCTAAATTGGATGTCCAACTTTTCGATGACTCTTGTGGCACTCACAAGATCGGTCAGAGACAAAAGCCCAACAAAAAACTGCGCAACAAGTGTTTAGGGTTTAGGGTTTAGACAAAAGCACATCAACTCTTCCTATTTGAAGCCAATGAGCTTCTCTGGTAGAGATACGGTCCACGCGGCAGACAGTTTGAATTAATCAAAAATAAAATAGTTAAGATATCATTTATTTTACAGAGATTTAATACAATTACGAGGTTTACCTTTTCAAAAGTGATCCTCCGTAGAAGAAAGTACAATATATATGAGACAAGAGACAGTTTCGGGATCACTTGCAAATAACAAACACACAAACGATCTCCTCGTTATGCGACGTAGAATATACCGAGGAGCAGTTTCTATTTCTAATCAACAAGGCTTGATAGATGCACATGCGTTCTCTTACTCACAAAAATAAGAACATACAATCTCATATCTTGTGTGCGAAAATGTATTCCCACTCCGTGTTTTGATGTAATCCAAACCATCAATGATGTTGCATGGCATTTACAGACGATTTTTTTTACCAAGTATATTAATAATATTAACTTAATAAATATTAAAATTATTTAAATTAAAATATCATATTGTTCACGGTAAAATAAAAGTAAAATTTTTCTTCTTCTATAAGTCCATAGACCATAGTATAGCTAATATGTAATTAGGGATTTCAATTGTAAAACTGAGTTCAACTAATTAATCTAAATGGACTAACTTGTTTTTTATAAACGGACTTGATTTGTTTTTTTTTTTCTTTTGGTTCGATATTTCTTAAAACCAAAAAAAAAAGCTCATTCGTTTGGCAAACCTTGGCTTAGAAGAACTGGAGAAGACACCACCATAAATTGCAATGTACCTTCTACCTAAATTGGAAAATCCAAACTGTAAAACGTGTGCAACAACTAAACGTCGACAGAAATTGAAAATTAGATATTAAATGTTGGACTAGTTTGTAATTTACAATAAGTTTGAAGTTTAAAAATCGAGATCTCTACTAAACGTCGCCGTTTATGATTTTATTTTTTATGTTTCCCAATCCATTCTTTTTCCATCTTCCTTTTTTTTACTTCCAAAATAATAAATCGGGAAGACTCTCTCTCACTGCAACCTTTTGCGCAAGAAAGCCAAAGCTTATTTCTGCACTTCGTTAATCTCTCTCTTTCTTCCATTGATCCGTATATCAAAGGTATGCTATCATATCTAACTTATTGGAATGGGTTTCTTTTGTTGAACATTAATTGAAAACTGAAATATGATTTCTGGGTTACAAAGCTGTCAATTTGTGTCTCCGATTTGAGAGCTAGGAACCGATCGTCGTTGTTTGATTTGATTCCCTTAAAATTCTTAGTTCGGATTTTGTTACCTTTTTTCCCGATTGAGAGACTCTTCCTATTTTTCATCTGAGCTTTTAGTCAGATTTAATCGCTTCAGTGCACTTTGCTCAGACGTAGTAGCTTTTCGCTTGGTGAATTTTTTTACTAACTGGGTTTAGTTTGAACATCGCTGATGAAAATCAGCCTGTGGCTTGTTTGATATCATCTGTGGTATTATGTTTAGCAGATTCCAGCGAATATGTTAGAAGATTAAAAAAAAACCAATTTGCATTCTTTTACAGAGATTGTTCAGCTTGCTTAAGGTGCAATGGGGGACAGTCAGTACTCGTTTTCTCTCACTACGTTCAGGTTTGAGCTTGTTTATATCATATATAAGTACATCTCTTTTCGAGCACTTGGATCTGTTTCCTCGGGGTTTAATTTGTGCTGTGTTTATATGAAAACAGCCCATCAGGGAAGCTGGTTCAGATAGAACATGCCCTAACAGCTGTTGGATCAGGCCAAACATCTTTGGGAATCAAAGGTTTGTCATCGATCTAAAAGAGACTTTATGGAGCATACAGTACTTGTTTTATATATTCATGACTCTTGGGTTTATTTATGCAGCTTCAAACGGAGTTGTCATTGCAACAGAAAAGAAACTTCCCTCTATTCTGGTTGATGAAGCGTCGGTATGTTGTGATAATCTTTTTCTTCTACCCCGACTTGTAGAACTTTCATAGGCGCTATAGTTATAGTAACTACTGTGAAACTAATGTTTTTTATCTGATGTCTATTTCAGGTTCAAAAGATTCAGCATTTGACTCCTAACATTGGAGTTGTATACAGGTTCTTCCCCTCAGCTATCTGTAGCTCTTCTTTAATTCATGATTTGGTTTTTGTAGCTTGAAAGTTGGATTTGGGTACTTAGTATCCCTCATAAGCTGTCTTTTCCTTAGTCGTGCGTTCAATGCTGCTAACTTTGGTGTTTCCTTCTATGAAGTGGTATGGGCCCCGATTTCCGTGTTCTTGTGCGAAAGAGTAGGAAGCAGGCTGAGCAATATCTCCGATTGTACAAAGTAATCTTAAATAGCTCTATTTTGATCCTACTTTTCTTGGAGTAATTATTCATGCATGTACGATAAATCTTCAATTCTTGTTGGTTCGCAGAAACTTTGGATTGATGATGCCAGTTAATAATATATATATATATATTGTTGCTTATTCGTAGTTCAACTTCCAAGGGGATTTTATTGTTGCAGGAACCCATCCCCGTTACCCAGCTTGTAAGGGAAACTGCTACGGTGATGCAAGAGTTCACTCAATCGGGGTAAGTAATATTCAAAATCTAAACTGTTACTGACTACCTCATAGATTTAAGATTGATTTGGCATGGGAAAATGTTGTTAAAGCAAAACCGTATCCATAAACTAGACTACTGAATCTTGCTTAAAATTTCTGGTTCATTGTCCTGTTAATAGTGGTGTTAGGCCGTTTGGAGTTTCTCTACTAGTGGCTGGGTATGATGACAAGGGTCCACAACTGTATCAGGTATGTAGAACACTAGAGAAATATAACCACTATTGCGTATGTTAAACGTATCTCATTTCAGAATTTCATTTTTTCACCAGGTGGATCCTTCTGGCTCTTATTTCTCATGGAAAGCTTCGGCAATGGGAAAGAATGTTTCGAATGCAAAGACATTTCTTGAGAAGAGGTGATAAAGATTTTACTGTTTAGGATTTAAGTATCTGATCTTGGAGGCATGTCATGTCATCATAGTCTCTTACCAGGTACACAGAGGACATGGAGCTTGATGACGCCATTCACACTGCGATATTGACATTGAAGGAAGGGTGAGAATTTTTACCAAACTCTATTTACGTTCTTTATATATTTCAGATTTTTTTTTTTTTACAAAACCTAACATCCCTTTGGATCTTTCTTTCTTGTCTATTTCTCAGTTTCGAGGGTGAAATCTCAAGCAAAAACATTGAGATTGGCAAAATTGGTGCTGACAAAGTGTTTAGGTAACGTTCAAGACTCCAAACTAATATAATCAAAGAATCTTTGTTATTGCCACCAATGACTGAAAAGAGGATGTTATATGCAGGGTGCTAACACCGGCAGAAATCGACGACTACTTGGCTGAAGTCGAGTAAACTTCACCTGGCGCGCAGCAAACCTGGATTTGAATCTCAGTGCCGTCTTTTGTTTTTATTGCTGTGTTGTGATGGTTCATGCTTCTTCAGAACTTTTGGAACTTGTTACAGTTCATGACCCGGTTTAGAATCTGTTTTCTTTTCACTCATTTAGAAATGTTCAAAATGTCTCCTTTTTTTGTGAAATTCCACAATCAGAATCCATGTTGGGCCAAAGCTTGAATCTAAAGCTATATATGCTATGTTGCAAATGCCGGTAGGAATATCGAATAATAAACCCTGCTTCGTTTCAAAATCTTGCTAAGTGCAATAACCAGAAAAGGGCAGTAAAATCGGTTGCCATGAACCAATTTTTGGTTCTTGAGCAATTGATTTCTTCTTCCTCTGAAAACCGTTCTGCAACTAACGGAACCACAGCAGAGGAAGGCTTTGCTGTTGCTGCAAATGATGGTAGGAACATAGAATAATATCTCTGCTTGGAATGAAAATCTTGCGAAGTGCAATGACCAGAAAAGGGAACTAAAATCAGTTAACCTGAGCAATTTATATGTATCTCAACAAACTATCTATCTAACAAAGAGTTGTAGGTAAAACAAACTTAGGTAACTAGCGGAACCACGGGGCTTTGCTTTTTCACTTGTGTTTGATCTTCCAGTTGTGAGCTGTTCGTGGGGCAGTGGAGATTCCCTCGTAGTATCGGGACTCGAGTTTCCCTCTGTTCCATGCCTTGACAAAGCGAGCAAACAGTTCCCGTGCAGCTTCGGTCGTGAGATCATTAAAATATGTGCGCTTTTTTTCTTTCAGCCATGTCGCAAACTCGTTGTTCTTAGAGAAGTAGTCCTCACTTGATAGCTCTGGGATCCCCTCTTTCTGGAAGAAGAAGTAAAAGAAACACATTCTATCAGAATCCTAAAGTAGATGGCCAAGGGTCAGACTTTACATTAGAGCATACAAGACTTCAAACACTAGACAACTGAATAGACCTGTGAAGTGCCAAACCTAAAGAGCCAAAGCAATTTACTTAAAGAGTGAATATACATAATATAGAAAAGGGTGGGAGAGAGCTCACTAGCTGGTGGTCGCCTTCTGCGTGTTTCTTTTTTTGCTTATCATCCTTGGACTTTTTTGCTGACCAGATAAAACAATGTCAGCATGAAAGAACTCTTTTGTCAGTGAGAAACGCAAGAAAAAACAGATCATACTAAAAAGCAAAGACAATGGATACAACTCATGCTTAAAACGTCAACAAAGAGCAATGTGATGAAAGATATACATTCGTTTTAGCTGTAAACAAAAGAAGATACTTTCTTGCTGCCTATAATCCCTTAACCAACAGGTTTCGACTACCTCTAGGAGAACACAGTTGAGATAAAGCTCACTGATGCTTCGTTAATGGCATACGAGACAAAAATAAAACTCCAGCTCACATGGATAAAACAACTATGAACACGCCACTAGATATCAGCAACAGCACAAAGCAACAGCTTACAAACTTAAATGGACTCAACAAATATTCAAGACTCTGGCTATCACATGCTATCGCTACCGCACATCAAGTCATAAAAAGGAAATGATTCAAGAAATACTATACATGAGCTCGATCGGTGGTGCTTGTGAGATTTCTTTTCCTTATTCTTCTCCTTATTCTCACTTCTCCTACTTCTCCTTTCATCATCTTTCTCTGTTCCTCGATGCCTCTTAACTTTATCTTCGTCTGCCCATTCATAATAAATCACAATTTTTTCACATAGAATCATTAACAAGTTACAGTTCCAAGCTTTGATCTAATTCGAACAACAAATTCAAAACTGGGAACAGTCTCGATGCTCGTTAGTTGCGCGAATAGATAAGTCGCTAAGACTAAATTCCCAAAGCAACAAAGCGATTGCAAAGAAATCAGACAAAACAAATTGAAATTCCCAGTGCCCCAGATTTTGTCATGAAACGGAAGAGAAAGTATTATTAACCATAGAGAAGAAGAACATACAGTCGGAAGACGAAGAATCTTCGCTCCGTGCTCTGCTTCTCTTCTTCTCCTTGGGGCTTCGTTCGCTTCCCATGATTTTCCGACTGACTAAAGAACACAGGAGGACGACATGTTTTCACTTTTATTTGGGCCCCGAGATCAGGATTCAATATTCCCGGGTCGGGTCGCCGATGCCAAAATTTCATTTAAAACTCCAAACTATTAATATATTTCTCATATCGCCCCTTTTTTCTTACACAATACAATTTTACACCCTTTTAAATGATCAAATGTTCGTTTAAACATTTTAGAATAAGTATCCTGATGCTTCATCAATATGCAAAATCTAAAAAAATCTAGATTTTTAAAATGCTAGAAAAAATAGAATTTGAATGTAAATTTTGCATCTCAAAAATAAAAAGACTAAAATACCCTTATAATAGAAACCTAACTACAGTTATATTTATTATTCTTATTACATACTAATATTTTATATTTATTTTTAAAATATCATATTTTTTTAAAATTGTAATTTTCCATCAAAACTTGAAAATCGCGTTTTTCCGTCAAAACTGCAAAATCGCATTTTCTGTCAAATCCGAAAATAGTGTTTTTTCACAAAACCGAAAAATCAAGTTTTCCGCCCAAAACCGCATAATCACGTTTTCCGCCCAAAAACATAAAAACGCATTTTACGCCAAAACTGCAAAATTTCGTTTTCTGCCAAAACTGCAACATCGCTTTTTTCGCAAAAACCGCAAAATCAAGTTTTCCGCCAAAACCGCAAAATCATGTTTTTCCGTAAAACCATAAAATTGTGTTTTCCACCATAATCGCAAAATCACGTTTTCCGCAAAACCGTAAATTTATGTTTCCCGCCAAAACTGCAAAATTACGTTTTTTGCCAAAACCGCAAAATCACGTTTTCCGCAAAACCATAAAATTGTGTTTTTCTGCCAAAATCGCGAAATCACGTTTTTCCGAAATACCATAAATAAGTAAACAATTGTAAAATAAGTCAACGGTTGTGTAAAATAAGTCAACAGTTGTAAAATAAGTAAACGGTAGTGTAAAATAAGTTAAGAGTTATAAAATAAATCAACAAGTGTAAAATAAGTAGACTTGTATAAAATAAGTCAACGGTTGTGTAAAATAAGTCAACAATTATAAAATAAGTCAACGGTTGTGTAAAATAAGTCAACCGTTATAAAATAAATCAACAGTTATAAAATAAGTCAACAATTGTAAAATAAGTAAACATGTGTAAAATAAGTCAACGATTGTGTAAAATAAGTCAACAATTGTAAAATATGTCAACACTTGTAAAATAAGTCAACAGGTGTAAAATAAGTCAACTTGTGTAAAAAAAGTCAAGAGTTGTGTAAAATAAATCAACAAATGTAAAAAAATCATTAGTTGTAAAATAAACTAACAATTGTAAAATAAATCAACACTTGTGTAAAATAAGTGAACATGTGTAAAATAAGTTAATAGTTATAAAATAAGTCAACGGTTATATTGCCAAAACCGCAAAACGGCGTTTTCCCGCCAAAACGGAAAAATCGCGTTTTCGCGCCAAAACATCAAAATCAAGTTTTTCACCCAAAACCTTAAATCGTGTTTTCCCGCCAAAACCGTAAATTTACGATTTCTTGCCAAAACTGTAAAATCACGTTATTTCGCCAAAACCGCAAAATTGCGTTTCCCCCGCCAAAACGGTAAAATCTTGTTTTTCCGCCAAAACCGCAAAATCATGTTTTCCGGCAAAACCATAAAATTGCGTTTTCCGCCATAATCGCAAAATCATGTTTTTCCGCAAAACCATAAAATTATGTTTCCCGCCAAAACTGCAAAATTACGTTTTTTGCCAAAACAGCAAAATCACGTTTTCCCGCAAAACCATAAAATTGCGTTTTTCTGCCAAAATTGCGAATTCACGTTTTTTGAAATACCATAAATAAGTAAACAATTGTAAAATAAGTTAACGGCTGTGTAAAATAAGTCAACAGTTGTAAAATAAGTAAACGGTAGTGTAAAATAAGTCAACAGTTATAAAATAAATCAACAAGTGTAAAATAAGTTAACGTTGTGTAAAATAAGTTAACAGTTATAAAATAAGTCAACGGTTGTGTAAAATAAGTGAACAGTTGTAAAATAAGTAAACATGTGTAAAATAAGTCAACGATTGTGTAAAATAAGTCAACAATTAAAAAATATGTCAACACTTGTAAAATAAGTCAACATGTGTAAAATAAATCAAGTTGTGTAAAAAAAGTCAAGAGTTGTGTAAAATAAATCAACAAATGTAAAAAAAGTCATTAGTTGTAAAATAAACTAACAATTGTAAAATAAGTGAACATGTATAAAATAAGTCAAGAGTTGTGTAAAATAAGTCAACATGTGTAAAATAAGTTAATAGTTATAAAATAAGTCAACGATTGTGTAAAATTGTAGTTTTCCATCAAAACTTAAATATTGCGTTTTCCCGTCAAAACTGCAAAATCGCTTTTTCTGTCAAATCCGAAAATAGTATTTTGCCACAAAACAACAAAATCAAGTTTTCCGCCAAAAACCGTAAAATAGCGTTTTCCCGCCAAAACCGTGAATTTACGATTTTTTGCCAAAACTGCAAAATTTCGTTTCTCTGCCATAGCTGCATAATCACGTTATTTCGCCAAAACCGAAAAATGGTATTTTCCTGCCCAAACGGTAAAATCGCATTTTCCCGCCAAAACCATAAAATTGAGGTTTCTGCCAAAATAGCAAAATCACGTTTTCTCGCCAAAACCGCAAAATTTTGTTTTTCCGCCAAAACTGCAACATCGCGTTTTTCGCAAAAACCGCAAAATCATTTTTCTCGCCAAAACCGCAAAATCATGTTTTTCCGTAAAACCATAAAATTGCGTTCTCCACCATAATCGCAAAATTACGTTTTCCCGCAAAACCATAAAATTATGTTTCTCGCCACAACTACAAAATTACGTTTTTGCCAAAACCGCAAAATCATGTTTTCCCGCAAAACCGTAAATAAGTAAACAATTGTAAAATAAGTCAACGGTTGTGTAAAATAAGTCAACAGTTGTAAAATAAGTAAACGGTAGTGTAAAATAAGTAAACATGTGTAAAATAAGTCAACGATTGTGTAAAATAAGTCAACAATTGTAAAATATGTCAAGAGTTATAAAATAAATCAACAAGTGTAAAATAAGTCAAAGTTGTGTAAAATAAGTCAACAGTTATAAAATAAGTCAACGGTTGTGTAAAATAAGTCAACAGTTATAAAATAAGTCAACAGTTGTAAAATAAGTGAACATGTGTAAAATAAGTCAACGATTGTGTAAAATAAGTCACCAATTGTAAAATATGTCAACACTTGTAAAATAAGTCAACATGTGTAAAATAAGTCAAGTTGTGTAAAAAAAGTCAAGAGTTGTGTAAAATAAATCAACAAATGTAAAAAAATCATTAGTTGTAAAATAAACTAACAATTGTAAAATAAGTCAACAATTGTCTAAAATAAGTCATCATGTGTAAAATAAGTTAATAGTTATAAAATAAGTCAATGGTTGTATAAAATTGTAGTTTTCCATCAAAACTAGAAAATCGTGTTTTCCCGTCAAAACTGCAAAATCGCTTTTTCTGTCTAATCCGAAAATAGTATTTTGCCACAAAACAACAAAATCAAATTTTCCACCAAAAACCGTAAAATAGCGTTTTCGCGCCAAAACCGTGAATTTACGATTTCTTGCCAAAACCGCAAAATTTCGTTTTTCCGCCAAAACTACAACATCGCGTTTTTCGCAAAAACCGCAAAATCATGTTTCCCGTCAAAACCACAAAATCATGTTTTCCCGTAAAACCATAAAATTGTGTTTTCCGCCATAATAGAAAAATCAGGTTTTCCCGCAAAACCATAAAATTGTGTTTCCCGCAAAAATTGCAAAATTGCGTTTTTTGCCAAAACCGCAAAATCATGTTTTCCCGTAAAACCATAAAATTGCGTTTTTCTGCCAAAATCGCCAAATCACGTTTTTCCGAAATACCGTAAATAAGTAAATAATTGTAAAATAAGTCAACGGTTGTGTAAAATAAGTCAACAATTGTAAAATAAGTAAACGGTAGTGTAAAATAAGTCAACTGTTATAAAATAAATCAACAAGTGTAAAATAAATCAACGTTGTGTAAAATAAGTCAACAGTTATAAAATAAGTCAACGGTTGTGTAAAATAAGTCAACAGTTGTAAAATAAGTAAACATGTGTAAAATAAGTCACCAATTGTAAAATATGTCAACACTTGTAAAATATGTCAACACTTGTAAAATAAGTCAACATGTGTAAAATAAGTCAACTTGTGTAAAAAAAGTCAAGAGTTGTGTAAAATAAATCAACAAATGTAAAAAGTCATTAGTTGTAAAATAAACTAACAATTGTAAAATAAGTCAACGGTTGTGTAAAATAAGTCAACATGTGTAAAATAAATTAATAGTTATAAAATAAGTCAACGGTTGTGTAAAATTGTAGTTTTCCATCAAAACTTGAAAATCGTGATTTCCCGTCAAAGCTCCAAAATCACTTTTTCTGTCAAATTCGAAAGTAGTATTTTGCCACAAAACAACGAAATCAAGTTTTCCGCCAAAAACCGTAAAATAGAGTTTTTACGCCAAAATCGTGAATTTACGATTTCTTGCCAAAACTACAAAATTTCGTTTTTCCGCCAAAACTGCATAATCACGTTATTTCGCCAAAACCGCAAAATGGCGTTTTCCCGCCAAAACGGTAAAATGGCGTTTTCCCGCCGAAACCATAAAATTGAGTTTTTCGCCAAAATCGCAAAATCACGTTTTCCTGCAAAATCATAAAATTGAGTTTTTCGCCAAAATCGCAAAATCACGTTTTCTCGCCAAAACCGCAAAATTTTGTTTTTCCTCCAAAACTGCAACATCGCGTTTCTCGCAAAAACCGCAAAATCATGTTTCCCGCCAAAACCGCAAAATCATGTTTGCTCGTAAAACCATAAAATTGTATTTTCCGCCAAAACCGCAAAATCACATTTTCCCACAAAACCATAAAATTATGTTTCCCGCCAACAGCAAAATTACGTTTTTTGCCAAAACCGCAAAATCACGTTTTCCCGCAAAACCATAAAATTGCGTTTTTCTGCCAAAATCGTGAAATCACGTTTTTCCGAAATACCGTAAATAAGTAAACAATTGTAAAATAAGTCAATGGTTGTGTAAAATAAGTCAACAGTTGTAAAATATGTAAATGATAGTGTAAAATAAGTCAACAGTTATAAAATAAATCAACAAGTGTAAAATAAGTCAACGGTTGTGTAAAATAAGTCAACAGTTATAAAATAAGTCAACTGTTGTGTAAAATAAATCAATAGTTATACCGTAAGTCAACAATTATAAAATAAGTCAACAGTTGTAAAATAAGTAAACATGTGTAAAATAAGGTCAACGGTTGTGTAAAATAAGTCAACAATTGTAAAATAAGTCAAAAGGTGTAAAATAAGTCAACTTGTATAAAAGAAGTCAAGAGTTGTGTAAAATAAATCAACAAATGTAACAAAGTCAAAATAAAGTGACAATTGTAAAATATGTAAACATGTGTAAAATAAGTCAACATGTGTAAAATAACTCAATAGTTGTAAAATAAGTCAACAGATGTGTAAAATTGTAGTCTTCCATCCAAACTTGAAAAACGCCTTTTTCCGTCAAAAATACAAATTTATGTTTTTCTATCAAATCCGAAAATAGTATTTTTCCACAAAACAGCAAAATCAAGTAAACTTGTGTAAAATAAGTCAACGATTGTGTAAAATAAGTTAATATGTGTAAAATAAGTCAATAGTTGTAAAATAAGTCAACGGTTGTGTAAAATTGTAGTTTTCCATCCAAACTTGAAAATCGCGTTTTTCCGTCAAAAATGCAAAATCACATTTTTTTGTCAAATTCGAAAATAATATTTTTCCACAAAATATCAAAATCAAGTTTTTCGCCAAAAACCTTAAAATCGTATTTTCTCGCCAAAATCGTAAATTTACGATTTCTTGCCAAAACTGCAAAATCAAGTTATTTCGCCAAAACCGCAATATTGCGTTTTCCCCGCCAAAACGGTAAAATCTTGTTTTTCCGCCAAAACCGCAAAATCATGTTTTCCGGCAAAACCATAAAATTGCGTTTTCCGCCAAAATCGCAAAATTACATTTTTCCACAAAACCATAAAATTATGTTTCTCGCCAAAACTGCAAAATTAAGTTTTTTTGCGAGAACTACAATATCGCGTTTTTCGCCAACCGCAAAATCACGTTTTCCCGCAAAACCAGAAAATTGCATTTTCTACCAAAATTGCGAAATCACGTTTTTCCGCAATACCATAAATAAGTCAACAGTTGTAAAATAAGTCAAGGGTTGCGTAAAATAAGTCAACAGTTATAAAATAAGTAAACAGTTATAAAATAAGTAAAGAGTTGTAAATTAAGTTAACATGTGTAAAATAAGTCAATACTTGTGTAAAATAAGTCAAGAGTTATAAATTAAGTCAACAATTATAAAATAAGTCAACATTTGTAAAATAAGTAAATATGTGTAAAATAAGTCAATGGTTGTGTAAAATAAGTCAATAGTTATAAAATAAGTTAACAATTGTAAAATAAGTCCACAATTGTAAAATAAGTCAACATATGTAAAATAAGTCAACTTGTGTAAAAGAAGTCAAGAGTTGTGTAAAATAAATCAACAAATGTGAAAAAGTCATTAGTTGTAAAATAAGTAAACATGTGTAAAATAAGTCAACTGTTGTGTAAAATAAGTCAACATGTGTAAAATAAGTCAACAGTTGTAAAATAAATCAACGGTTTTAAAATAAGTCAACGGTATGTAAAATTGTAATTTTCCCTTCAAAACTGTAAATCACGTTTTTCTGTCAAATTAAAAAATAGAATTTTTCCACAAAACCACATAATCACATTTTCCGCTCAAAACCGTAAAATCGCGTTTTCCGCCCAAAACCGTAAAATCTCGTTTTCCCGCCAAAACCGTAAATTTACGTTTTCCCGCCAAAATTGTGAAATTACGTTTTTCCGTCAAGATTGCAAAATTATAATTTTAAATATGTTTATGTAAGTATCATAGTTATTAATTTCTTTTCAAACCAAATGATGTCTTTTTAGTCTTTTTCAATTAGATTCATCTGGATATTGTTTCAAAATCAGAAACGAATAAATTAGCTTTCAGATGGAATATGTGAATTAAAAAAAAAAACGAACAATATTTAAATACATCATCTAGATACATCGATCAATGATGCATCCAAATGTAGCATCATAACTACAGAACGAACATCCAAATTCTAATTAGTAGCAAATGCATTTTTGTCTTCTTCAAAATTTTGATTAAATAATAAAGTTTTGTATGTTTTCAGAAAGATTAAAAAAAAAAGTATTTACAAGCAAATTATTAACAAAGCAATTGGTCTACAAAGACGAGAGACTGCATTTTCTTGAAGATGGTCTCAACGGAGCTGAATTCCAACTCAAAACCATAGCNAAAAAAAAAAAGTATTTACAAGCAAATTATTAACAAAGCAATTGGTCTACAAAGACGAGAGACTGCATTTTCTTGAAGATGGTCTCAACGGAGCTGAATTCCAACTCAAAACCATAGCTCCGACCACCGTACTCCACATATAAAAACCTCGCCGGAGAAACTGGTGCCGGTGAAGGCAAAACCCTAGAGATCACAGGAAACTCCAAAGAAGGTGGCAAAGGCACGTCTTTCTTCTTCTTGAGAGAATAGTACACATCGGCTAAGAGAATCCAAATGAGATCAGAATCAATGCAAGCCAGACCTCTCAGCGCATTCAAAGCAGCTTCTCTTAAGCCAGTTATGCAGCTGCACGCGATCCCAACGACCAACCCTGCAACTTTTTTCAACACTGCATCTAACGCTGAAGCGCTGCGTTTGTCTCTGGAAAGCTCGGCTATCATATCGAGAAGTGCAGCCTGCACTTTCATGCTGGAAACTTCAGCAATCGAAGAAGAAGACTCGGGAGATACAGAAAGGGTTCTGTAAGGGAGCCGGAGAAGTGATTTGTTGTCTTCCCGGATGTTTTTGGAGGTCATAATGTAGAACGGAGATGTTGTTAAAAGCTTCCAGAAGTCCGGGCCGTCGTTGCGGAAACGGCGTGTGAAGAAATCTCCTCCGGATGTTTGAATGACTCGGGTTATCACAGTTAAGCATCTCCGTACAGCCTGTGGAAAATGCAGCTGGTTTCAGTTCCTTCCAGTGTAGAGCTAAATCAAAAGGGAAAGAGAGAGATTGTACGTACCACAGGGTTTCTGTTTCGAATGCAAGCAACAAAGAATGGCCAAATTTTGTTGATAGCGGGTAAAAGCCGGTTTTCGTCTGCTCCGTCGTCGGTAGCACTCATGTAGTCTTTAAGCTGATAGAGAGAAGCAAATTCAATGACTTCTTCCATTGTTTCTTTCGTTTCTGTCTCAGCTCGATAAGCTTCTTCCACTTTAGCCAGGGCCACTACACCTTCCTGTATAATTGGAAAAGTTACGGATTTAGTTCGGTTGCGGAAATGTGCTTGAGTGAGCTCAAGAAAACTAATCCGATGGGAGGGAAACCTACTTCGACTATGTCGAGGGAAACGAAGCATGAGGCTTGATTTGATGATGCAAGGAGAGGCGTGGCTGCAATTAAACATGAAGAGGCGATCGATCCAACTGTGCGTCTGTATCGTTTAGAACGATTCAGTTCAAGCAGTATGTTTTCCCATTCTTCCTCGTCCTTAACTTTGTCAGAATCTGAACCTTTCTCTTGCCATGATGTTATCGCAACAGATGCTTTGGTCTTAACATGGTCACTATATGACTTGGCTCGGTCTGGTAATAGACAAGCCTCGTTCTTTGATGCTTTTACAATCTCAGCAACAGCCTACCAGAGGCACCAACAAAGGTTGTGATGTATTCTTAGACCAAAGAAAACTAATGATTTTAAAAAAAACTGCAGAAGAAGAAAGTAAGATTGAATCTACTACCTTCAAGAAGGGTAAAGTTAGATTTGGATGCTGCTGTCTACCAACAATTTCTAGTTCTTGGGAAACCAATCGCATCTGCAGATCCCCCGTAACGAAAAAAGAAGAAGTTCTTAACAAAGGCAATATTTCATGGAAAGAGAAAACGATTCACTGCAAAGGGCCTTACCGGTTCCTCCAACAAAGGCAATATTTCATGGGCAACTCCGATATAAGAAAGCATAGCAGCAAGAACATTGGGGACATGAGGATTAAGATCCAGGTGGCGCAACTGACGACAAATAGAGTCAACTACATAATCCGCATTTGCTACAACTAGATGCCCTACCTGCAAACAAACAAAAAGGGCGAGATTTTTAATTCAAGGTCTTGTGCTTGTGCTTGAATCCAATGACATTATCATAAATTCTCACTGTGGGATGGCTTGAGGTGGCAGCAAGAAGGCGTAAGACAGCGTCTGAAGCATTTCTAACTTGGAAGCTCGAGCAAGTAAGGCTTTCAAGCAGAAGGTAAAGCGAAGAGTGAAGAAACCCACTTGCAGCAAAATCTTCCCCAAGGCACAAGGAAAACACACCTACTCCTTCTATTATAACTTGGTGTAGCATTGCAGTGTCCCATAAGAAATGCAGACTAATATGTTGAAAGTCGGTATCGGTTTGCGCAGGAATTGTCTTTTGATCCACGGGGAGATCCCACACTTCAGAAGATTGGTATTCGTGCAAGATTTTACCAACACAATCAATCAGATGAAATTTTGCACGTTTGATCCAAGAGATTTCCCAGGAAAGTTTGTCTCTTCCCTCTCTCGACTTCTGAAGCAGTCTGGATAAAGCATTCGTTGCTTGATCCGATAGACCAAAAATCATCTCATTCAAGATGCAAGAAGCAGTTGCCGCCTGGCGAACTAACTGTCCTGAACCAGTTCGATTACACCAAGCTTCCCAGTCTTCTCCGTTGTACTCTTTTCCACGAACATCTGAAACCAATTTACGAAAGAACCCCAGAGGAATATCCAGGAAGACTGCTAAACGCCCTTCATTTTCAAATCCTAGCAAACACAAGGAGATCATTTACTATCAGTACTGATCTATAAGTAAAATGCAGAATAATTTCAGAAAATAGTTTCAAAAGGAATTTGAAATGACCTGCCATTAAGGATAAACCTACAAGTCTAAGGATTCCAGCGAGCATTTCGTAGAGCTTCTGGCTACCAACATGGGAAAACCAGGGAGGCATGCGAGGTAACATATAGCTAGTGGCCGATGATATCTCCAATTTTCCTTGATCTGATTCAGTGGTATTTGGAACGGCACGACTGTAACCGCTCTCCCGAAACCCCACTTTTAGTTCTGTGATGGAAGGGAGGTAACCTGTCGATGATGATGAAGGCCTTTCTGCGATGAGTTTCTCAAGAGAACCAGTGAATGCTGAATTATGGCTCAGACAGATGGCAAATATATCCAGGAATCTGCTAGCTGTTATCTACACAAAAGAATGCCAAGAAGCACCAATCATATATCAGAAGCCATTATTAGATCATGGTTGGCTTTTGGAACTGGATTCTCGCTGATAGAAGAAAGAAGTAACCAAACCTATGAGCGTGTCAAGAAAGAGAATACATACGGGAGACTGAAGATGATCCGCCAAAAATCGAGGACCAGAATAGTAAGTGACTACAAGTAACTGCTTCACCACCGAGAGTGCAGGCAATTCCTCATTCCCCAAAACCACTTTTGGAAGCCTCTCAAGTAGTCTGTTGCCATTAACACGCAACAGAAGGAGAATAAAACACACATATATGTTAAGAGACCTGAATACTGAGCTTTAAAAGAAAGAAACAATATAGCAGCAAACAGAACAATACCTGCTAAAGATCTTGTTTATATCACTCTCTACGTGATATTTTGCACGTTCAGAGAATAAATGGTCGAGAAATTCCTGGGCTCCAACAGAAACTTCATCAGAGTCATCAACAACCAGAGTACATACGCATTCCTGCATCATAATTATAAAACAAAAAAAAATCATCCAGTGGCAAAATCCTGGGAATGGAAAATATCTACGAACATGTGTTGTTGTTGGTTATGAACCTACCAACATCACTAATCTGGCACCCCTTAACGAACGAGGGCTCTTGGATAGCAATCCACGTATTGCTGCTAGAAATCCCAATCTAACTTTTCTGGCTGGGTGAATAAGAATCTGAAACCAATGAAGATTCACCATTCAAACAATTCAGCTCCTTAAGCATTTGGGATAGAAAGTGATGAACGGAGCACAGGAGAAAGAAAGAAAAGAAAGCATACATGAGGAAATGTCTCACACAACAGCTTATTCACGTGAGATGTAGTGCACTCTAACCATTCCTTTGTACGTTCAACATGAAAGGAGTCATGACTCAGATTCAGACTGGATTTTTCGTGTACATTGAAGGTTTTAACAATCTCATGGCTTGTAGTCTCTGTCAGATCAATCAGCCCTTGAGATTTGGTAGTCAAAGAACGAAGTTCGTTCAAAATTGAGTGTGCAGATTCATGCCTCTGAGACTTAGAATCATCATCAGAAATGTCGAGGGACGATGAATTAGCCTCGTCCTCTAGGACTATCATAAGAAACTCGGCCAAACCTCTAATTGCTTGGTCCAATGCGTCAACACTTCCTGCAGCTCCACTTATCATTGCTCTCGAAACATGCAACACTTTGGCAATTTGGCTAACAACACCGGGTAGAAAAAACGCCAACACATCAGCAGTACCAATCTACAATAAAAATCGTATTCTTCTTAGGACCCATATGTGTCAGAAATGGTCCAAAAGATAATATTTTTCCTCATCAACACATGTAAGAAAAATTTGTAGTCACCTTAGCGACAAGTACGCGTAAGGCCAGAAAGGCTTGGACACGAAGGTTTGCACTTCCTCGATGTCCTCGAGAAGCCTCGGCATCAGCCACCTAGATCAAAGTTGATTTACTTTAGAATGTATGCAACTACATGACTCCATATGAACAAACAAAAAAAGGAAAGCATAGCGAGAAAAAGGGTGTTACTTTGAGAAGAATGGAAAGCCAATGACCCACAGCAGCCAAAGCAGAGTGAGACTGAAGAAACGCAAGCAAGCATTCTCGGGTTTCTAAGTCATACTTAAGTGACTCTGAAACTTGAGTTTGATAATCTCTTCTATCTGACAGTTGGGGCCAGCCAAGAGTGCGCTTACACGAGCAAGAATCATCAGAGCATGGAAGCAGACCAGAGATCATCGCCCTGAAACATTTGACGATCCCTTCGCGAAACTCTTCAGCAGCCTCAGATGGCGTTAAAATAGCACCACTAGTTAACTTCTTCATAATTACAACCATCTGTAGCAAAAAAATTCAAAACATACAAATTCCCATCACTTAGCTGAGAATGTGTTATCCAAACGAGTAAAGCTAATGTAAGTGGGAATTCAAAATCAATTCACCTGATCTACGGATCCGATGTGGCATTTCTTGAGAAGTTCCTCAAGACAAGAGATTACACCTTCTGCTACTTTATCACTCACTCTGTAAGGTGTTTTTGGGAATTCCTCCGGCTGATTGTTCCCCTGACTTCTGCAAGCTACCGCGGCATCCAACAGAAGAAGCAACGGGAACAAAGTGTAGCTGAAACGCACACAAAAAAAAACAAAACACTTCTCACTTGGTTTTACGAATGTCGAAAGCAAAAGCGGGGATTTGCGGATATGGGGAATATTTACTGGAAGAAGGACTGGAGATAGGACGGAGGAGCACGGCGGAGGAGGTGGAGCAACGCAGGGATCGTGGCCGGATCCTTTTCAGGGTTTTGCGATAGGCTTAGAAGCTCCAAGCAGAGAACTTTGAGCTTTGCAAAGAGGGCTTCTCGTTCCGCTTCTCCCTCAACGTCGTCTCCATTGGTTTCACGGCGGACTACGACGGACTTTTCCATTCAGTCCGATCAATTATACAAAACTCGAGAGAATCTCGAGTCAGATTACAGAGAGATGGATGGAACCGCGAAACTTAAGTCAATTCAGCAGAAAACAGCGTAAGAGAGTGGTGGTGACTAGCCCAGTAAAAAATTGACCCGACCCGATACTATTGACCCGACCCGATGTTATTGACCCGACCGAGCAAACTGTATCAAGTCGATAACCAACCTTTCCCCCTCGCCGTCTCGTTGCGACAAATGACCGGGGAATAAAGAACGGAAATTTGGCTTTTTTAGGGTTTTAGGAAAAATAATGCAAAATAAACCTGATATTTATACAGAATTGTAAAATAAACCCATAATTATACAGAATTGCAATATAAACCCATAACTATACAGAATTGCAAAATAAATCTATGTTTTGTAGAATGTCGAAACAAACCTTATATCTATGCATAATTACAAAATAAACCTTAAATCTGTATAGAAATACAAAACAAACCTCCTCATATTTATGCAGGATTGCAAACAGACCTGACCTTTTCTACAGAATTACAAACAAACCTGATATTGCTAGCTTTGTTCCTTCTCTCGTCTCTACAACCAAAAAAACTCAATTTTCCTTCACTTTGGTGGAATCAATGATAAGAGGACTTGAATATGTAGAAGTTAATCTTCAAGGTTCTATCTTCTCTGAATCATTTTCTTCTATTGCAAGAGAAACTAAGAAGCCATGTGAGACAATACTAAGATGTACTACATAAGCTTCCAACCATTCTTTTGATCTTATCTCCATTGAATTTTCAATAAACGTTACAAACATTCTTGAGATTATTAATATCTTTTTTTTTTTTTCATTCTTCAGATTAGCTTCTTATTTAATAATGATTGGCACACAATTAGAGTTAGGTATGCGGAAAAAGACTTTGCTTGACACGTTGATTAAGTTAATACTTGTTTACTTGTTATTCAGCAAAGCTAGGTGGTGAATCTATTTCCAGACAACAGCAACTGGTCTTTCTTGTTTGTCGATTTCCAGTTTCGGATGGTTTGTTAGATGATTCAATCTAAACCCTACCTAATATTATTCTCCAAAATAACTTGAATACCAAACCAAAAGTGTGTGTTTTTCATATGAAGCCATCAATCATTTGTTCTTCAAGATTCTTTAGAATAGAGAAAGAATCTTTTCAGACGGTTAGTCTCAAGCCTTTAGTATAATATATCTTGAAAGCGAGCTAGCTATGTATTTATATCTATAAGCTACTGAGTTTCTTCCCCTTTATACGCTGAACATGCCAAGAAATTAACTATAGAATACTATTTCTCTATTTTCTACCTTTCCCTTGAATCTTGATGATATCCAATATAAAGTATCTTCTCTTGTCATCGATGAAAATAAAACCCGTACAGTAAAATCAGATTTTGGATTTGTTAATGTATCATGAGCTCGTAGGTCTGCAAGAGTGATGATGAGTCTTCTTCTTCTTCTGCTTCTTCTTGCTCTTGCGTTCCTTGTTTATGCTGTTGGTTCTCGTCTTCTTCTAACCCGAGTTCGCTTTCCAGGTGCTTGAACCATTTCTTGACTTCGTCCTCGTCAGACTCTTCTTCCGCTCTTGAAGCCGAGCTGTTCTCATTTGCAGAGGATTGCTGAAACGAGTTTGAACCATCCAAGAAGCTCCACATGTCAGGATCTGAATCAAAAGGGATCTCCAGGAGATTGGGTTTGTCTACTTCTTGAATAATGTCATTAAATTCGCTATACTCAAACAAGAGGCTTATGTTTGGATCATATTCCTGGTTGGAACCACCAGAAGACACTGAAGTAGACTCCTGAGAGGTCTTTCTGTTCAAACAACCATCTGCTTGAGACTTGGCCTCTTTCCCACGAGAAACAGAATCACTCGAACAAGGGGAGGCCTGTTCATCTGCAGTCCAATCAGTTCCTGAGCTCTGAACCAGTCTTTTCTTTAGATGGGTGTGCCACACATTCTTGATCTCGTTATCTGTTCGTCCTGGAAGTTGAGAAGCGATTTTCGACCACCTGATCAAAAAATGCAGAGAGCTAACTAATGTCAATATCAAATCACTTTTTGATCCACCTCAAGCAATAGATATATACAGAGCATAGAGTGGTTTACTTGTTCCCGTAGTTTTGGTGAAGCTTAATGATTGTTTCTTCCTCCTCTGCACTGAAGTTGCCTCGCTTCACATCTGGCCTGAGGTAGTTAATCCACCTTAGACGACAACTCTTCCCACACCTCAAAAGCCCTTCATTTGCATATACATTCAGAATCATTGAGAAACCGTTAAAGAGGCTTTGCTTTGATCATGATCCATTAAACGAACACAAAGCTACAACATACCAGATTGTTTGGGGAGAGATCTCCAGTTCTCATGACCAAACTTTTGAATGAAAGAGATGAGTTTCAGGTCTTCTTCTGGGCTCCATGGACCTCTCTTCACTTTGGTCTTGTCACAACAAGGTGCTCTTCCCTTCCCCATTTCCCCCTCTCTCTCCCTCTCTCTCTATAGATATATATATATATATATATATATATTATATATATACAGTACACTCAATTTTGAGATTCACTTTTACCAAATAGAATTGGTTCTGTTGTTTATATAAATGAGAGGTAAGAGTTGTGATCTTGACATGAGAAAGATGAATGTAAACAAAGGGATTGATAAATGTCAAATCAGATTTGTTGAGTGGGAAAAGGTTGCCTGTGGTATGGTTGATTATTTGGTATGATTCCATTTTCTCATTTTTACTTGATTTGGCGGCATCCACATGATGCATGCAACTTATCTTTTCTTTTAACAGCGATGCATCAAATTTCACATTTGTTTTGGAAGTAAAAATCATAATATAGTATATTATTTTATATTTAGATACCAAAATTATCAAATTTGACATTTTTTCCCAAACTGTGTCTTAGGTAGTTTTGCTCATGTAAAAACTATATATCGACAATTACAGCTGCTATTTTCTCAAAACAAAATAAAAATTACAGCTGCTATGATATTTTTTTTTATCTTAAAAAGAAAAAAGAGCAAAGTATTTTTAATTAAATAATCGAATCACAGGTGGAGAGACTGTGGAGTAATAATAGTTTATTAAGTGGCAAAAAGAAATTTCATATACAATATCAATTTGTTTCTTATTAGGTAGTGTTTTTGACTATCTAAGAATCTACAGCTACAACTTGTTAATTAGGAAATTAGCTTAAGGTGTGCAATGAGATATGATAATATTAATTTTCGTCAGCGAGTCTTGCCTAAGTCACATAAGCAATGTGGCTCCATGCATAAGTACCAACTTTTTGAATATAGATATCCCTTAATCATGTAGTTCCAACACAAGGATTAAGAAATTAAACTCTCATGAACAATGCTGTTTAATTTTAATAATGCGTCATTCATACCGTTGAATATAATTATATAATTTGTTAGGACTGTCGATTAAATTAACGGAGATTGGATTACTTTAACCAAAATAAATACACCGCAAAGAAAAATGGAAAACTATAATCTTTAGAAAAATGACGTCAAAAAAAGAGCAAGAAGAAGAAAAAAAAGTAGAAAATTTAAATGCCATAGAAAAATTAGAAAGCAATTTCAAATCACACATCCGAAAACACCAAAAAGCGAAGGAGTGTGTGTGTGTGTGTGAGCATAGTAACTCACCAAACTAAAGACTAAAGAGAGTGGAAAAGGTCAGAGACTTACGTCTTTTTTGACTTCTTTAATGTTTGGTGGGTTTGGTGTTGTTGTTGGCACTTGCCTACGTTAATTACTTAAATCACCAAACCTTCATTACTTAATTAATTTCTCTGTATCCATCCAAAACTATTCTAAGTAGTTGCGATATATATATTCACTTCTATATACTCCAAAAATGTTTGAAGTATTAAGTATCAGCGATAATTGAAGTTAAGTCGAAGTAATAAACGATACAACTTTGTGACGTTAGAAAAATTTACGCAATATCTTATTTTAAAGAAAAATTTCTTATGGCCACAAAAAAACCAAATCGATCGACGCTACATTTTAATAATGTTTGAGTCAATACCAAACAAGATCATCATGATATTATAGTCACACATTCAAAGTTATAAGAGACCTAAAACAATAATCTATAGTCTTATTTATTAATTATCAAATGATTTTGAAATTGGAAATCGATCTATTAAACTCAATATAATATTATGGTATTTTAAATAAGTTTTATTAAAGTTAAAAAAAAAAATCTATCAGATTAGTATGAGATTCGGTTCAAATTTTTTTACATTGATGGTTTAGAGGGAAAGTGCAAATATCGAAAAGTTTAAAGTACTAATAAATCTTAATTTGAAGACCTAAAACGCAATTTTCCCGTTTTGCTTTTCTATCCGACTTTTGGTAATCACCAAGGTTGGTGAACAAACTAAAAACTTTACTACAGATTAAAATAAAAATAAAAACTATAAGTGGACAAAAATGAAATAAAATTTTCAACGTCCCTATGGAGTATGGACCTTATCGAAACGATGGAAAGTAGCATAAAAGATTTCTAAAATTAAATTTCTCCAAAATTTATGATGAAAGCACGTGTATTGCTATTGGTAATACATACGTCAAAATCAGTTTTGAGTGAGTGTACTGACTTTAAAGTTCAGATTTTAGATAATGGAATAAAAGGCTCGGTGTCTGTGTTGTGTGTGTTCGTAATATGGGGTTTTATATATATACTATAATTCGTATATTTGGACACTTCGATTTCAATATGATTAAAACATATATTATGATATCTCGTAAATGTTTTAAATGATAAAAAAATGATTTTCTACAAGTTTCGTAAGTTAATATAGTATTCGGTCTGGTTATGAAATATATATATTCTATTTTGGCGTTTGCTAAATGTACAGGAGATGAAAGAACGATGTCTTTTTAATCAAGCCAAATTATCGATAAAAAATAACTCATGGGCCAATTCAAATAACTCATAATTGTAATCCCAAAAAAAAAACAAATAACTCATAACCTTTCGCACAATGTTTTATATATTATTTATATCAAGAGATACGAGGTGAAATAAGTAGATTAGAAAGAGAAATATAATGAAATCAGGACTAAAATTATCTAATGGTCACCTAAAAAAAGAGTTTTTCAAGTAGAAACTAACTTTGGACTAAAGATTTAGGAGGACCAAATACGACACCTAATCTTGAAAAACATGAGATCTCAAACAATTAATAATATTATCCATCCTTGGGTTGGTAAGGACATTTGCTTAGTAGTGATGTTCTTTTTTTCCTGATCACCGAACTAATCACTCAATAGGTCCAAGCACAATGCTAATAATTACAAATTAAATAAAATCACGCCAACAAAACCACGCATACACTAAAAAGGTTAGCAAACGGAATAAATGATTTCGCATGCATGACGTACATGGATTTGTAACGGGAAGAAATCTATTTCCATCATAAAAATAGCAGCTATTTTACCATAATTTTTTATTAATTCTTTAACAAAAAAAAAAGAATTTGTCAGTAATTAATCCATTTGATTTAGTAACCAAAAAAATAATTTATTAGTAATCATCTTTAACGTGTTATTTAATGTTGCTTTTTAATGTTTGATAAATGAAATAAAGGACTCTATTTCCTTTGTATGAGTTTCTTTTCAAACATATTAACGGAATAAGTAAGTTTTTGTATTTCACAAAAAAAAAAGTAAGTATTTTTACACAAACAAAAAAAACTCAAAAAGGTTAAAAGGAATGATAACATGCGAAAAGATTCCTTGTAATTTGCTTTTCAATTAGTTTAAGAAAATCCTTTACCAAAAAAAAGAAAGATAACATGCGAAATGATATAGTCGGGCCGGATTTTAAGAACGATGAGCTTGAATCTTGATACACTATAAATGGGCCTGTCTATTCGAGAATCGCGAGCTACAAATACTATGGCGATGGTAATAATAAATAATTTGACAAACTACAAGTATTATGATGGACTAGAGTTGTACCTGTAAATAATTTGTAATACATTTTAAAGCAATATTATTTATATATTTGATTTTGGTCATAAACAATACTTTGTGGATAATAGAACATGGCTAAATGAAATATCCAAAGTTAAAAAATTGTTTTATACATAATGAATTCATGTTAATTTATAGGGTCTACAAAAAAAAAATCACATGTTATTGTCATTTAAAACATTTATAGCAGTTAAGAAATAAGTATAAAATACTTCGGTCTAAGTCTTAAAAAAAAAATCATCATTTAAATTCCATCGCGAAGTGAAACCAGCGCTCTTTGGTTTACAACTTTAAATTTGAGTATGTTTTTTAATACCGTATTTTACAACTGTGCCCGATCAATATATTATGGATATCCAAGTTTGGAATGTTTGTGTAAGACTCGGATATCCACAAATAAATATAAATATATCATATCTTGTTTTACATTTTTAATATAAAAAACATGCATTATAACATTTCCACTCCAACTTTTTTTTTTTTAATGGAGAATTCACATCATAATACTTAATAGACTGCAGAATGGGTAATGGCCTGGGAATTTAAGGTTTATTATATGCATTTAAATAAATTTAATATCATTTAATAACCCCACCAATCTCCCATTTAAATGCATTGAAATCCCAAGACCAGTCTCACTGCCATATAAATTAATACTATACCAAATTTAATTTACACTGCATTTTTAAATTGGCGCGGTTACGCATTTAGCGCCAGCCGTCGTCTTATTAGGAGTAAGCATCCTTTTACAAAACAAAACAAAACAAAAAAACTCCAAAACCATCACACCAAATATGAAATAACGTATATAAATGATTGTAAGATTTAATTTGGTGAATTATTTGCGTCAATTGATCAATCCCGATAAAGTAATGTCTAAAAAAAAAATTCCACACAAACGCGAGTATTTGTGTATTGTGTGTGTACAAGTTAATAAAGGCCGGTATTAAATGTAGGTGTAAAGAATATCATCCGTGAGCATCATCACTTCGTCACCCTAAGAGCCTAAATAAAAAAATACTCGTAAAAAAAACTTTCAACTTTATTATTCAAAGCTTTTTTTAGTAATTAATATCTTGCCATCTTTTTTTTCTTTGCTATTAATTTTAAATGTTTTTCCAAAATGTTGACAAAAAAAAACGAAAATAATGTCGGTATAGTTTTGCTCGTGATTGTAAACGAACAATTTAGGAAGTGTTGCTAATGTGTTTTGAAAGGCAAACAACAGGGATTGACCAAAAAAAAAGAAAAGTCAACAACAGGGAAAAAAAGTTCGAAACGGCAATTGAATAAACATTTTTAAAACCTTCGATTTATTTTGCGTAATGAATTACAGAATTATATTAAATGATCACGGTTGACAAAAGAAAAGAAATTAGTCATTAATCGCTTCGTCAAAAGTCATTAATCACTAATTGAAATACTAATGGGAGGTTTGAAAAGTAATTATGGAGAGACGCTTGGCATTAAATGCGTCTCATTTTCTCTCTCCGCCGCATTTAATACACGTTGGCTCTTTCTCCTATAATTCCTCTCCTCCATTCGACGATTCCTCTTGTAACAAATTACTGCAAAAAAAAAAAACAAATATTGGGAATTTTTTTTTAAAAAAAACATTTTTATGAGTTTGTGAAACTATATTTTATAATTTTTGTCCATATTTTAACTATATTAACCTTAACTAATTAATAAAAATATCAAAAATATCATAAAAAATATTTTAAGAACAAATAAAATATAAAAAATTCAAAAATATCATTATAAAAAAAAATTGATCTTAAGTTTTTCGAAAGATCTTAAAATAAATATATTTTTTATATTCTATGATTTTTAGAATACATCTTCTAAACTTAATATATGTTCTACAAAATTTAAAATATGTATTCTACACTTTGTACATATTCTACGAAGTTTAGAATACATATTCTTCATTTTGTACATGTTTTACAAAGTTTAAAATACATATTCTAAACTTTATTTGTGTTTTACAAAGTTTAGAATATATACTCTGCACTTTGTACATGTTCTACGAAGTATATAATACGTGTTTTACGAAATTTAGAACACTATATATCTTAAAAGGAAAGAAAATGAATATTTTTGAATTTTAGAACATGATATTTTTTAATTTTCTAAGATTCAAAAATTCAGAAAAATTCATTTCCTTAAGAATACATCTTTACATTTTTTCATTAAAAATATATACCCATACTGAAAGTGAATTATAACACAATATCAACACTAATACAAAAAAAATAAAATGTTTACCTTGGTCAATAGACCGATGTGATATGGTTTTGATGCAAAAAATATATATATAAATGCCTATAAAGTATGAACCTTCAATTTTTGATATATAAATATATGTGTACTAGGGAAAAGTTTGCGCATTGCGCGAGATTGTGTGATATTTTGACTGTTTTAACTTTTAATTTTACAATCTATTTTATTATATTTGTTAGTAAATGTTTGTAGGTAAAATAAATTATATTAAAAACTTAGCAGAATAATAATATCTATAGAGAATGAGGGTTGGTCCTATTAGGGCGGTAAAACTGTCACCATTCCGAAAAAGCACATGAGTATAATCAGAAAGAAGGTCTCAGAGAGTAGAATCTATATTGCAATAGTGGTGGTGGTTTGAGTTTCGATGGATTAGGAAATGAAGGAGTTATCCATTAATCTAGAAAGATTTTACGAAAGCAAACAATGCATGATTTTCATTGCTAATAAATGAATATATTTTTTGATGGGCCACAAAGAAAACCTAAAGAAATAAATATATTTTTGTGTATAAACAATGGCACAATCATCTCTTAAAAGTTTAAAAATCTCCTAAAATAATGTGAATTAGGGACAATAACCAAAAAA
>JAHZTW010000003.1:3397283-3435028 GCA_020283515.1 Alliaria petiolata | reverse complement strand
GGGTTATTCATCCATATAACTCTATCATTAAATTAAGAACAATAAAATAAAAAGATAAAGAATTAAGTACATATCAATATTTATGTGTATTTTGTTTTAAAATGTTGGTGACACATGTCAATGTTTGGAATGCCACGTGGCAGCATTTCAAAGCTCATTTAAAAAACAAAACCTTACTATATTATAATAAATATATATATATATATATAGGTTATATAATATCACATCTGGTTTTTCTATAGTTATGTAGCTAATTATAATTTTTTGGGTTATTCATCCATATAACCTTATCATTAAATTAAGAATAACAAAATAAAGAGATAAAAGAATTAAGTGTTACAATTATGAAGTACACATATCAATTTTTTATGTGTTTATATTTTTGTTTCTTTAAATGTAGGTGATACATCAGAATGGATAATTGTTTTGAACGAGATAGGGAATGGGACGAAAAATTTGGGATGGATACGGGAGGGAACGAAAACCCGTCCCAAAATTTTCAGGTCTCCTTCTGAAAAAAAACTTTATTATATCTTATATAATATCACATTTATTTTTTCTATAGTTATGTAGTTAATTATAGTTTTTTGGGTTATTCATCCATATAACCCTCTCGTTAAATTAAGAACAACAAAATAATGAGATAATAGAATTAAGTGTTACAATTATGAAGGACACCCATCAATTTTTTATGTATTTATGTTTATTTTTTCTTTAAATGTTGGTGACACATGTTAATGTTTGGAATACCACATGGTAGCATTTTAAAGCTCATTTAAAAAAAAACTTTACTTTATTAGAATAGATGTTTTCTTTTCAAAATGATTTTAAAGGAACGAGGAATAGTGTTTTTCTCAGTTGAAACCGAAATGCTAAAAGGCTGAAATAAGTTATCATCAGGTAATAATATAGGGGATTAATACACATCGGTATTCTCTATTCAGAGCGGGTTGAATTTTATTTTGAAGAAGCTGGGCGTGAAGGAGGATGTTTAAAGAGAATTTAATGTAAAATTGAATTGAAATGTGAGAAAAATATGGTAAGGGTATAAAAAAGAAATCGAATAGTGAGAAAACGTGTAGAGCGTGAAGTAGGGAAAAAAAAAGGTTCGAGAGATCAACACACATTAAATTCATTAAATTTAAATGCTAGTCAATAATGGTACAACGATAAATGTAACCCCTCATTAATATTAGCTTGTATACCAGAGAAAGTAAAGTAAATCAATTTTGAAAGGAAACAAAAAAAAATCCGAACAAAAACATTAATAGGTAAGATAATGAATAATAAATTATACGAGAAATTAAATGAATTTTAATTATATAACGTGCCGCATTTAATTTCCCCCCACACTCTCTATTTCTACATTTCGGCTCTTAATATTGGCTCCGTCTATATAAACTCTCTCTGCCTTTTTACACATCCCATTAAATAGTCTCTCTCTCCCCCTCTGAATTCTGGTATGGCTGCTGACGTCAGCTCCCTCGTACGGTTACTAAGCGGTTACAAGGATGATCGAGCGGTGGTGAAAGAATCCGCCGGAGCGAAATCTACGGCGGGGCTGATGACTCGCGATCTCCTTGGAAGCGGCAGAGGAGGAGGAGGAGGAGGAGGCGAGCGGTCACTGGAGCTTGACCTTGACCTTCAAGTCCCCACCGGATGGGAAAAACGCCTCGATTTGAAGGTTCGCTTTGATTGCTCTCTGATTAATTTTTGTTATTAAAAGGAGAATCGAACGAACGGAGAGATAGATTCCAATTTTAAAAATAACTTGGCGATTCGGATTCGTAGATTTATGAATATGATCATAGAGATTATTGATTGATCGATATCTTTTTTGCCTAATTATTGTATCGTTGTGATTTTTTGAACAGTCGGGTAAAGTTAATGTGCAACGATGCAATTCGACGAGCTCATCGTCCATAACTAACGCAGACCAACCCAATCAAACAGTCCCGACGTTTCAGGATTTGAATTTTCCTCCGAATCCAAGCAATTCTCAGGCGAAGCCTTTGCTAAACCTCTTCGACGACACCACGCCGGAGCTGAAACTCCTCCCGCCGTCTCGTTCTCGCCCTCTCTCCGTGTCACCGAACCACAGTTTCCAAAGCGTCTGCACGCTGGACAAGGTGAAATCAGCTCTAGAGAGAGCGGAGAGAGATCCGGCTATGTTCAAGAAACGGCAATCGCCGGACGATACGGTCTCGGATCATCATCGGACGACGGAGGCTGCGTCACCGGTGGCCGCTGGCTGTCCCGGCTGTTTGTCTTACGTTTTGGTTATGAACAACAACCCGAGATGTCCGAGATGCGATACCATTGTTCATTTGCCTGCAAATTCCATGAAGAAGCCTAAGATTGATCTCAACATATCAATCTGAAACTTCTGGGGCTTAATTGGAACATTTTTCATTTTTTTGAGGGGTCTTACGTACGTTGTAAATGATAGATAAAAATCAGGGGGTTTATTTTGTAAAACCGGAAAAAGAAAAAAAAAAAGACCGTAAGGATTTTATGGGTATTTTTTTTTTTGTAAATGCGTCGTTTTTAGTTTGAACAGCGTAAAATTTACTCGGTAGATTTTCATATTTAGAAACAAAAATGGAATTTACGGACCAAATGATTTTATTTGTATTGAGAAACAAAATTTACTCGTATTTTCGACTTTGAATATCCCAAAGTCCATGGTTGGTTGAAGGTAGTTACATTCATTGTACTATATGTTTATCTAAATTTATATTGCCTTTTGTAATAAAAAAAGCTACTTTTTGTGTTGACAATTGTCTTGATTAACTTGAACTAAATACCTCTGTTATTTGAGTAGTTATGATTTTCTAGAAAAAAGTATACTAATGAGGATGTGGTTTGCATGTATGAATATGATGCCTTCAACAAACCCAAAACAAATAAAAGTTTCTGCAAACTCTGTTTCGATAAAAAGCAGAATTAAGTGGGACAACAACTGTTAATTCTTTTTGAAGGATTTAATGTTATAGTTTCTGTGTGGTCAAGTATGGCGATATTTAATTTTATCAAAAGGTCATTCAAAGTTATGCTGACCAAACTTCAACTGCTTAGGTCAACAGTGCACACATATGAATAACTGCAGCTAACGTAATAATCGCAGATAAGCACTTATAAAAAGATTAAAATTCAATATGCAAACTTTTTTTTATTATTATAAAAAATGTCAACGGCGTAACGAAAAGTAGAAATGTATTACTCACGAACAAACATATGCAAGGACTATATAACTCTCCGATATATTATTACAGTCGACGAGTAGATGAGTTGGATTAATGGTAGAAGTTATACTATAAACCAGGGTGGGACCAGAAATTATAATAATTCGTAGGTAGCATAGTTTTGGCATTTAACATTTCTGTGTGTGGCATTTAAACACACACCGGATACGTATAATAATATATGGTTTGATATTCGTCTTTATCCAAAATAAAAAAAACCTAGCGTATATTTTTCGTACGTCTACAGTCACGAAATTAGGTTTACGTCTATGACTATATGATCAACACAAATTTAAATCAAATATATACTATATGCCATCTTCACTGAAAATTAGAAAATATACCTAAATTTATGTAATTAAAACAAATTTAAATAACAATTTAAAGTTTTCTTTCGTGGATTTTAGATATAGTATAGTATTACAATGGATAGAAAAACGAGAAAGAAAAAAGAGAAACTGAGAAAGTAAGTCATCCTAATGGAAACGAATTCAATTAATTTGATCGTGACATCTATTAAATTGTAATCAATGCTCCTGCTTACATTTATGAATTTTGGTTTTTACTTACGAAAAACATTTAAAAATCCACGTGTCAACTTATTGCCTCCTTCATTAATTGATTTTGGCTTATTATTATTTTTCATCTTTACTGTTCAGACAAAACCTCAGAAAGCGGAAAATGTAAAAAAGTTGTATTTTCATGTGATTATCTAGTACATAAAAAAAGAAAAAAAGAATCAGTACGTCAATAACCTTCGAAATTGTGAAAATTTAAAATAATAATTAGTCCGTCGAGAAAAAAACCCGTCCAAGTTTCATTATGGAAGCGTTTGAAAAATAAGATACAGTAGTACACGGAGACCCTTTTGGGTCCGTTTAAACTTAGCGCAATCCATAAATGGGCCTGGCCCATCCTGGGGACTGTGTTATCTGTTTAATATTATTTTACTATTTTCGTTCGCCGCACAAAAACCCTAAACCCTAAATTTAGGCTCATCGATTTTGTGCAGACAGTTTTCATTTTTCCGATTACAGTAATTCCTCTTCTCTGTTGCTGCTGCCGAATTAGTGGGGGATAATGGGGAAAAGTCGGCGTCAACAGAAGATAATACCCCCACCGCAGCTTCCGCCGGATGTACCCGAAGAGGATATTGAGTTTTCCGACGAGGATTTGAAGTTCGTCAAAGAGAACACTGATTACGCCCGATTCGTCTCTCGAATTGACACCGGTGCTATCAACAGGTGCGTTTATTTCTTTCGAGATATTTCGTGCTCTTTGAATCGAGTTTTTTGTTTGTTTCTACATTTTTGTGATTTTGAGTTCTATGGTTGATTTTGTTTGATTGTATAAGCGTGCAATATACCAGAATCAGTACTTTGTTTGAATGAAAAAGAGGTCTTGTTATATACAGTTGTTATCTTCAATCTCTGTAATGATGAAATATTGTTTCTGCTGATGCCAGGCAATGCAGTGGTAAGCCAAAGACAGTGGAGGATAGGTATGAGGAAGAACGATCAAAGAAGAAGACACATCAAGAAGAGAAAGGGAGTAACGAGATCCAAGTGGATCCTGTTGATGTGCTCCCTGTCAAGACTTTAGATGGAAAACTCCACTATCGAACGGGTAATCAACGAAAACTATAATTTTTTGTTGTTTAATGGCACGATTTAAGGATTCTTATCTGTGGTCTTTCTGTTTTGTGTCTATTGCTTGTGTTTTGATATGGCTCAGAGTCAAAGAAGTCAAAACTAGCTGAAGGCGTCACAGATGAAGCAGAAGAGGACGCTCTCGAGGATGAGCATACTTTAAACAAATCTCAAAGGAGAGCAAAAGCTAAAAAGAGTAAAAAAGAGGCAAAGAAACAAGAGAAGGAATTGCCTGAAGAGATCGCACAAGAGGAAGAAACACCCCAAGCAGCTGTTCTGGTGATGCCTGTTTTGAGTCTCGCCTTCTTTTCTTTTTTTTTCATTATATAAGTTGCTAAAGTTTGAATTTTTCATTCTTTGACATGCTTTTTTTAATGAACATCATATTTGGTAGCTTTCTGCATCTTGACCTTGCTAATAATACCTTTCCATCAAGAGAAACGGAAATCACTTTTTGGAGTTGGTTATGCTGAGAATTGCGTGTTTTGTGTTTTAAAGCCTTGCCAGTGTTTTTTATACGTTTCTTTTGTTATTTGTTAACATGTGAATGATTTTCTTCCTTTGCAGGCAGAAGTGAAAAAAGAACTATCTGCTGAAGAGGCGTTTGAAAATAAAAAAAACAAACTCGCGGAGTTGGGAATGCAACTACTTTCTGATCCAGAGGCAAGCATAAAATCATTAAAGGAAATGTTAGAGATCTGCAAAGATGAGAATACAAAGATAGTGAAACTTGGCTTGTTATCGGTGTTGGCCGTATTTAAAGATATTATTCCTGGGTAATTATACTAATTTCTTTCCCACATTCTTTCCTCATTTTATTTGCTAATCAGTCTCTTAGTTCTCCCCCTTTATGATGTTGGAATTTACATCTTTGATTTTGTTGGTGGTGCCAGCTATCGGATTAGACTTCCTACAGAAAAGGAGCTCGAGATGAAGGTCTCAAAGGAAGTAAAGAAAACCCGGTTCTATGAGTCAACTTTATTAAAAGCGTACAAGGTATGCATGCCAATTATATCTGATTCTCGATTCCTCTGGATATAATTATAAAACATCTTCTTTTGCTGCTGATGTCCTTGGCAGGCATATCTGCAGAAATTGATTGCATTAGAAAATCTGCCAGTATATAACCAAGTTGCCACTAGGTGCATTTGTACATTGCTGGATGCTGTTCCTCACTTCAACTACCGTGATAACCTGCTAATTTCTGTTGTCGGGAATATTAGCTCCCCAGACGAAGTCGTAAGGTCCTGGTTATTTTGACCCTTTTTCAGAGAATACGAATATGTTCCACTGATATATCATGGAATTTAACCCATAGTAGAAGTGTTTATATCCCTTTTGTCATAGTCATGTCACTTTGCTGCAACTGCATCTATTTCGTCCCTATCTAACTCACTTGATGCACCTGTTTATGTTTGCAGGAGACTCTGTTGCTCTACTATTAGGTCTCTTTTCTCCAATGAAGGGAAACATGGTGGTGAGCTGACCGTGCAAGCTGTACGCTTGATTGCTGATCAAGTCAAATCTCAAAATTGCCAACTTCATCCTAACTCTATTGAGGTATCCATTGGTCTTATTTCAACATTCTAAGAACCCCATAATAATGCACCACTTCGCTGGCTAAAGGTGTGAGAACTGCTCCGGATGGGAAAAACTAGTTCACAGAGTTAACATTTTCATTTGAAAACATAGCGTAATGATTTGGGAAGTATTCTCCAAGAACAATCTGGTTATATTTTCTTATCTCTTTGGCTCTGATGTCATTTCCCCTTGGTTCCATTTTTATATCTGTCCTTAGGTGTTCATGTCCATACGATTTGACGAGGATATTGGAAAGCGTGACAGAGAGGATGAGAATAAGAAGAATTATAAGAAAAATAATAAAAGAGATAAGCAAGAGGAGCAAAGTCAAGTGCAGGAAAATGAGAGGAAGAAATCCAAGCGAGAAATGATGTCTAAGATCAGAGACGAGGTAATTTACTTTCCTTTTGTGCAATAGATTAGCTGGTGGGAAATTTGATGTTGGTTTCCCTCATGTTGACAACCATTTATATGACCATAACATTTTAAATGGGTTCCGTTCTTTCTGTTGATTTGATCTAAAAAGTGATATATCTCTTGATGACAATTTTCAGGTTAATGCTGATTACAAGGGAGTTACCTTTGAACCGGATGCTATGGAACGGCGAAAGATGCAGACAGAGACACTTTCTGCTGTTTTTGAGACCTATTTCCGTATCCTGAGAAATACAATGTATTCAGCTGGCGAAAGGTATTTTCATAGCTTTGTTATAGCTGTTTGAGAAATTGTGTTTTCCAGTTGTCGTGAAAGAATCAAATAATACTTTTGTTCTAATTAAATCCAAAAGATACTACTATTATCCATCTGCAGAACCGGTTGTAGTAAAACTCTTCGTGTGATTTCTCATTGGCTTTGCAGTCACAGATAACAATCTAGCTCTGGTTATAAAGCTTTGTCAACGTTGCTTTTTTTTAAAGTTTTTTTTGACGTCGTCACTTTGACTATTGCAGCACAGAAGCAGACACAAGTTTGAATCCTGGTGCCTTTGGACCACACCCTTTGCTTGCTCCGTGCTTGGATGGGTTGGCAAAATTCACCCAACAATTGGACGTGGCCTACATCGGAGATCTCATGAACTATCTAAAGAGACTTGCCTCCAGCAGTAGCGTGTCCAACAACTCAAAGCAGAAGAAGTCAAAACTGTTGACAGTATCTGAACGCCTGAGGTGTTGCCTTGTCGCCTTCAAAGTCATGAGGAGCAACTTAAATGCCTTGAACGTAGACTTGCAAGACTTCTTTGTCCAGCTTTACAACCTTCTCCTCGAATACCGCCCTGGAAGGTTTGTTATAACTTTCTCCTCTTTTAATCGCGACATAAGCTGAATCTTTTTGTGATGCGAAACAGAGATTCAGGTGAAGTTATGGCCGAGTCTTTAAAGATAATGCTGTGCGACGACAGACATCAAGACATGCAAAAGACGGCCGCTTTTGTAAAACGTTTAGCCACATTCGCACTATGCTTCGGCTGTGCCGAGTCTATGTCAGGTAACAGACATTACCAACAGTTTGGTTTACACATTCGCATATACTTGATCTCTAGCTTAACTCTCCTCCTGCAAATTGTACCAGCGCTTGTCACTTTGAAAATTCTCCTCCAGAGGAACGTCAAATGCCGAAATCTTCTAGAGAACGATGCTGGAGGCGGCTCTGTTTCCGGTTCAATCGCAGTAAGTCAAATATTTTTACTATCTTCTTATACGAATTTAGTTTGGGAACACACACACATATATATATATATAATTGTTGCTTGCAAAATCTCGAGTGCAGAAATATCAGCCATACGCCACAGATCCTAACTTAAGCGGGGCTTTAGCAACAGTGCTCTGGGAACTCAATCTCTTGACCAAACACTATCATCCGGCCATCTCAACGTTGGCTACGACAATCTCCAACATGAACACTTCTCAAAGCCAAACATTTCTGTCTGCAGTGACTCCACAACAGGCGTTTGCAGATTATTCTCTTGAGAAGGAATCGTTTGAGCCTAAGAACGAGTCTCGGAAACTGAACAACAAACGGAAACGAGAGAGTTGTGGTGAAGAAGCCAAGGATGTTCCGGAAATGGACATGGTTGAGCTCAGCAAGAAATTGAAAGAGAATTTTACCATTATTCGAGGTATAAAAGAGGACGAGAGAGTGAGAATGGAGTTGCAGTTGGAGAAGAAGAAACCAATGAAGAAACAGAATAACGTGGTGAAGAAGAAACTTAAGAACCCTAAATCTAAGAAGAAAATTTGAAAAAGCGCTTTTTCCATTTAATGTTATACTTTGATTAAATTGTAATTGCATCATTTAAATTTTGAGGATATTTTTTGTTAGAGTGGATTACAAAAAGGAGTCTTCTTTATTCAAATCCATCTTTGGTAGTCCTGCAAACTTTCGATAAATAAGTTGTATATATATACCATAGAGAAGAAGAGTGTAGATCAAAACAGGCAAATACATAAAAAAAGAAGTCTTTTTATTCATATCCAGCTTGGTAATCCTTGGAATCTTTTTAACTTTTTCTATAAATTGTATATATATTAATGATTATTTCGGCTTACTTGTTTTCAACTAACGCTTAGTCGTATGATTAATGATCATACATGTGCTTTAGAGTCACGAAATACTCTCATCCTCTTTATCCACACACACATGTCGCCACATCTATGAAGTGTGTAATTAAATACTGTAGAATTGTTAATCTCAGCAAATATATATCGTTAGCTGTGAACAGAAGAGCAAACTGTTTCCCACAAAGAGTCCAGCCGTACAATGGTACAGGGGAAGATACGGCCACGTGAGACCTTTCATCCCGTGTTTTTTTAAAAATATTCTTATATAAATCCTGTGAGAAATTAATCACTATTTAGATCCTTAGTTTCTTGGAGATAATCAATGTTAGGTGGTGGGACGATATCATGGAAGTATCAACACCATTTTTTTCATTTGTTAACTCCTTAATACTTGTAATTTTTTTAGTGATTAGATGTAACGGTTAATTATAAAGTGGATAACTTGCATTTTGATAAACTAAATGATTACCCGTACAGTACCTGAAAGTAACTTGCATGTTGCGACTTCAATTTTCTTTCTCATTATTCAATTGAAGACAAACAAAACAAAAACTAAAAATTCGTGAGATAAAATCGAAAAAAAATAAACCTCATCCTCCATCAGTAACAATCGTCAAGACAATTTCTCCGATCAGTCAGAAAAAGGAGAAGATCGAAGAACAATTGCTGTATATCCCAAAAAAAAAAAACCAAAAACGAAAAACGAGATGGAGAAGAAACAGAATCACTCTGTGGTTCCAGGTAACTACAGAGACAAATCGTCGCCGGATAACGATGAGACAATCTCCGGTATGTCACGAGACTCAGCGATTCCAGATCGGAGAATCTCGACGACTTGCTCGAACACGAAGACGTTACAGGGGATATGAAGAACTCCTCTCTGAGCGTAACCGTACTCGTGAGCAGATCGATTGAGCAACCCAACGAAAACAGGGTGATTAAGCATTTCCGCACTCACCACGTACCGCTCCATCTCGTTGCCGACGTTCACTGGGACAAGGCCGGATGGGACACTCGATGCCACGGTTGCTCGCTTTACCAAGAATGCCGACGACGACGACGACGGGTGATGGACATCGCGGCGGCGAATCTGGTTGCAGGGAAAAGATTCCGAGGATGAGTCAGCGATTTGTGAGAGGCGGCGAACCAGAGGCTTCATCTTTGACATCTGTGACTCTGGCTGGAGAGAGAAAACGGACAAGTACGCGATATTTGGTATTATATATACAGAGACGAGACTTGTTGATTGGTGGAACACACCCGTTAATTTTATTTAAAAATGGGTATATTAAGTATTATATGCCGATTTGAGAGGAAAGAAAAGGTATTAAATTTATTTCATAGGAAAAACATACCTGGTCAAATTTAACAACATAAGAACTACCTTATTTTGCTTAATACAAAATGAGATATACTCTCTAGATTGGGATGAATTTCCTAAGCTTTTCTTCTTCTTTTTAATAAACTTTCTCTCATTTCCTCATAAATATTTGGTCACATTACTATTAGTTGCCGATTTTAAAACTTTGACTTGCCAACAGAAAAGGTTTAAGGATTGACACTGTACCTTTTAAATTTTGAAATTATTTTAAATTCTGCAGAATAAAAAAGGCGGATTTTTTTTTTTTGTTTGGTTAGATAAGGTTTGTGGAGGAATATAAATTATCTAAAATGAATTTTTACTATATTTTATATATTATTTGATATCATAAAATAAAATTAAAATATATTGATAATTGGGCTAATTATTATTAGAAAATAACATCAATTAAATATTATTAGAAAATAAGACATAATTTCTTATTATAATTATTTTTAATACAAGATACATAAATATTTGTAGTAAAAAAATATTCCTTCCGTTTCATAACGAGTGTCATTTTAGGATTTTATTTTTGTTTTAGAAAGAGTGTTGTTTTACATTTTCAATGCATATTTTGGAATAAAAATATAGTTTTGACCCTACTAATTTAATGTAGTAATTAGATAGATGGTTTTATTTAAAGTGTGAACAAAATGTAAAACATAATTTTTAATAGTTTTCTTAATCTGTGTGAAATGTATCAAAATGACACTTTTTTGAAACGGATAGAGTATTAATTAGTTTTTATTTAAGGAATAAAATATGATTAGTTATATAATTAAATAATATAAAAATTGATTCTACAAATAATCTACTTAAAACATACTTTCTGCCTAATCGAGATTTTTTAAAAATTTTGCATTTTTTTTAATGCCACAAATTCTTTTAATTGGTAAAATACTTGTGAAATCGTATTTAAAACAATTAAATAGTGTTACCAATCATAACTAGTCATTGTGCTTCACACTCATTATGACATTTTTCAATCATCCAAAACTGCAATCCTCTTCCTCGACTAAATCTATTTAAAAAAATATCATTTTACAGTTTTAACACATAACTAGGTGATAATCCGCGCCCTGCGTGGAGTGAAAGAATTTTTTTTCGGGTAAGTGAATTTGGATTTAAAATATAATGATTTATAATTATTTTAATATTAAATTTTAATTAAATTCTTATTAACAAATTAGATTAATAAAATAATATTTAGTTTTGTTTAAGTGAAGTTGAATTTATTTATTATTTAGTTTATGTATTACGAATGAGTTATGTGTATATAAATAAAAATATTAGACAAATTAGGAGGTATTTATATTTACATCGANTAGTTTTGTTTAAGTGAAGTTGAATTTATTTATTATTTAGTTTATGTATTACGAATGAGTTATGTGTATATAAATAAAAATATTAGACAAATTAGGAGGTATTTATATTTACATCGATCTGAATGATTGTATTTCAGAAATCTGAGGATCAAATAGAATTTGAGAATAATGAGTTAATATTTTATATAGTCAATGCTTTCAACAATAATATCGGAATATACTATTGACTATTAAATGAGTCAATCTGCTTATTAGATCTTCCCGTATTGATTGACTCTATTATCACAAAGATTGATTTCGACTACATATATATTTTCTGTTACATACATAGTAAAAATACATTTTAGAGATTGTGGAAATATAGGGGATAAGTGCATAATCACTTTATTTCCTTAGAGATTACTATATCGTATTTAGTTACTAAACCGTATTTAATGTCATGTCCAAAAAGACATTTCGTTTTTTGGATTAAATTTAATTAAAGTAATTATAATATCTAAATTAATGTATATATATTTAAAAGAAACTGATTGGGAAAAATATGAAATGTCTTTGTGAAAGTGGTTGTGTGCTTTCTATGTTGTCTTTGATGTCTTAAGTTAGATTCCAAAGAAACGAAATTAGTATTTTTTATTTATAATAATTTTATTATCATTATCATTATCATAAATCACAATAATAATTTAAGATTTAAGATTAATTAATAAAAAATGTCAGAATAATTGTGGTGCTGACACATCAGCAAAATGGCACCATTGTAAATAAAAGGGTTTGTCAAAATGTTTCTAAATTAATATATAGGGAATATTAAAAAACCATGAAAAAATAGATTCTACCCCTTACTAATACACTAAATAAAGTTATCTTTCTAATAAATATACTAAAACTATATGGATAAAACTGAATTTTTATTCAAAATTATGCATTAAATATCTAAAATAATAGTTTTTGTGAAACAAAATTAAAATTTTAATAGTCTAAATGTACCTATTATCGTCCGACAAGTGTTAATCATTGAACACATTAAATAAGATTAAGGCAAATAATCTTGGCCTTTGACTATATTAAAAAAAAAAGTTAAATAAACAACGTATTAATTCATGTTTACTCTTTTTGGGAGGGAAAAAGTAATCTAAAGTGTTTTTATTTAAAGTGGGACAAAAGAGAGAGAGAGCGGCCAAATGTACGAGGAGACGAATAATCATCTTTCTGAAAAAGACTCTTCGATTCCTCTGCAACATCAGAATTTTGAGGAGATGTCCGGTGGAGTTAGAGGAGGCCGATCGGATTTCGAGCTCCCTGATGAGATCATATCGGTTATACCGACGGATCCTTTCGAGCAGCTAGATCTCGCTAAGAAGATCACGTCCATGGCGATTGCTTCCAGGGTGTCGAATTTGGAGGCCGAGGCTATCGAATTGAGGCAGAAACTCCATGAGAGGGAAGTCGGTATGCACGAGCTTCAGTGGAAGGCGTCTCGCCTGGAGAGAGACTTCCGAGAAACCGATTCAAGGTTGAAGATCTTCCTCCATGAAAATGTGAGAAAACCGCTTTCTGTCTCTCTGCATTCTTTGATCCTGTTTCGTTTCCGCTTTGGTTAAGATTTTGAATTAACAAACTTGGTCTGGAGATAATGCACTTGTATATATTGGATTCAGTTACTAAGTGTTTACATTCTCAAATACGAGAACAAATCGTGTTGCTAGATTACTTCAGAGAATATTAACATTTTTCTTTAAATGCCAAGAACTAGCCTATGGCTTTGATGTCTGATATATACCGTCTTTCTTCTATGCGGAAGATGAACCTGAGAAAGGAACGTGATTCACTTGCGGCGACTGTAAAGAATCAGAGAAGTGATGTGGCTAAGGTGATGAGGCTAATACTTGTCTCTTCTTTCTTTTATATTAATTGCTAGTTTTGTGATTCTCTGTGTTCACTTTTTTTTTTGTAAGTAACTTTTTTTAAAAAATGTTATTTTCAGCTGGAGACATTCAAGAGGCAACTGATTCAGTCCCTAAGTAACGAGAATGCTCATGTAAGGAAGACAATTTGGTTTTACCAGCTTCTCTTATTACGTACACAATGCTTCTTAATTATCTGTTTACTATTTCCACAGGAAACAGAACCTGTTGATATCAGGACAAGTGACCAGTCGGTTCCTGGGTGGTCTAATGCGCATTCTTACAGTAAATCCGCAGAAATGGCTCATCCAGTTGACCAAGGTAACATTGGATTATTACTCCGGTTCAGAATACATATGATACGAGTGTACTCAACTTATGCTGTTGTTTTACTTAGCAGCTCCCGAGTACACAGGACCCAGGTTTTCTGTAACTCCATTCATTTCTCCCTGAATTACGCCAACTATAATCTCTCCTCCAAGTAATTCTGCTGCAGGATCTCCCAGGAGAACCTCTGGTGAAAGAGAAACAACAACTCTCTGGTACCCATCAAGCCAGCAATCGTCAGCTGCAAATTCTCCTCCTCGTGGCCTCCCACTCCCAGGTTAGGTTCAGTTCATCATTCCATTCTATATATATATATATATGTTCACTTTCTCTGATGGTAATAAAACTTATGCAGCTCGTACACCTCGGATTGATGGCAAGGAGTTTTTTCGTCAAGCCAGGTTACCTCACTATCCTTCTTTCTCCTTTTTACGTTGCCTATGAAGCATGCATTTCATTCTTATGTTCATCATCATCATCATCATCCAGGAGCCGATTATCATATGAACAATTCAGAGCCTTCTTGGCTAACATCAAAGAACTGAATGCTCAGAAGCAAACCCGAGAGGTAAGCCAAAAAGGCAGGTTTTTTTAAAAAAAAAATCCGTGTTTGCAAGTGCATAGGCATTTAAAAAAAAAATGTTCTGAATTTGTTAGGAAACTCTGAGGAGAGCGGATGAGATATTCGGGACAGAGAACAAAGATCTCTACCTGTCTTTCCAAGGACTTGTCACCAAGAATAAGAGGTAGACCAAGTGTAAACTTGGAACGAAATAGATGGATGGCTCTTGGATCCGAAACTAAAATACTCTGTTACCTTGTGAATTGTCATTGTGTGAATCTAGTAAACCAAATGATGTTACGTTTTAAAAATTACAAGTATTAAGGAATTAACAAATGAAAAAGATGGAGTTGATACTTCCATGATATCGTCCCACCACCTAACATTGATTATCTCCAAGAAACTAAGGATCTAAATAGTGATTATTTCTCACAGGATTTATTTATAGAACCAAATGATGTTTCTAACTCGTAAACTCAAGAAGATTTATAAATTGTACGAATAAGAGAAAGAGAATCAGAATAGATACCCTTCTTTTACCTGCAAAGTCAAAGCCTGAATCTTTTTCGAGTCTCTTATTTTATATGTTTTGTTTTGGTCTTTCTTCTAATAACGATCACTCACGTAAGAGAAACTAGATGATGAATCCCGCGCAAGTTACCAGTGACTCCTCTGTCTCAGTCTGTGTTTGCCGCCAAGTTTAAAAAACCATCTACGTATTTGATATATACACTAGCTCAGCCCATTGGGCCTGGCTGCGAATATTTGGAAGCCCAGAAAAGAGGTTTGTCTCTGTATACCAGTTTATAGAAATGACCGCGAAAATGAGAGTCCTCTCATACTGGGAAAGTCGCGGTGCTAATCTTCCTCGCTCGGAGAATTTGTTTTTTGGTTTCTATTGTTTTTTCTTTTTTCTGTCGTGTAATCTTTCTTAGAGACGGTAGATAGAAGTAGAAGGTTTTTGTGTCTCATTCTACTTCGTGAGGATTGTGCACAGAAGGTGTTTGATAGAATGTCTAAACCGTTATTATACAGAAAACGTTCCATCTCTTTCGGTCTGGTCCAATGTCTACAGAAGAATATGTTTAGAGAAATTGAAAATTCGGAGTCGTTTCGTGAACAATCATCTAGTATATCGCAATGGACGTTTGTTCAGGTGAGACACAAGTCGGGTGGAGGATGGAGACCCAAGAAGAAAGTATACCATAGAGTTCATGAGCTTGATAAAGCCATAGATTTGAAGAAGAAGCCAACTCTGATACTTCAACTGAAATCCATTATTCAGGCGCAGAAACGTGGAAGCATTCTTCTTAGGGACCTCGAGAAGCATGTTGGGTTTGTTCACAAGTGGAATTTAATGGCTGCCATTGAGAAGTACCCTTCGATATTTTATGTTGGAGGTGAAAACAGAGAACCTCCTTTTGTTATGCTGACTGAGAAAGCTAAAAAAATTGCAGCTGAGGAAGGTGAAGCTACAGAGTCAATGGAACCTCTTCTGGTTAACAATCTCAGGAAGTTATTGATGATGTCGGTTGATTGTCGAGTGCCTTTGGAGAAGGTTGAGTTTATTCAGTCTGCAATGGGTTTGCCTCAGGATTTCAAGAGTACATTGATCCCAAAGTACCCTGAATTTTTCTCTTTAAAGGTAATTAATGGAAAAGTTCATCTTGCTTTGGAGAACTGGGATTCTTCAATGGCAATCACAGCACGGGAAGATAGGCTATCCCGTGAAGGACTCATTGAGCCAATTGGGAACAGAAAGAAGATTAGGATCACAAAGGATGGTAACTTATTGGGACGAAATGCGTTTAAGATTTCGTTTCCTCCTGGTTTTAGGCCTAACGCAAGTTACCTAGAGGAATTTGAGAAGTGGCAGAAAATGGAATTTCCATCTCCGTACATTAACGCTAGAAGATTTGATGCTGCAGATCCTAAAGCTAGGAAACGAGTTGTAGCAGTGCTTCATGAACTGCTCAGTTTAACAATGGAGAAGAGAGTGACGTGCGCTCAGTTGGAAGCATTTCACTCCGAGTATCTACTTCCGTCTAGACTAATACTTTGCTTGATAAAGCATCAAGGGATCTTCTACATTACTAACAAAGGAGCAAGGGGTACAGTCTTTCTCAAAGAAGCGTATGTTGGTTCTAATTTGATCGAGAAATGCCCGTTGTTATTGTTCCATGACAGATTTGTTGCCCTCTGTGGTCGGAGAGAAGTCGGTCTATGTAATGAAATGCAGTATTCAAGTGTTATCTCCTGATCTTACATTGATTCTGTTCCAGCAAAATAAGATTCAGTTTAAAGGGCTCTGGACATTAGAAGCATTTCACTCTACCATTTCTTCTTACAGTCCATTGTCTTTTCATATGAAGAAAAGAAGAGTACTACTTGTTAAGATATTAACTTTTTGGCCAACAAACAGAACCGTAAATACTATCTGTCGATTGAGGATGCTAACTTGACGAAAGGCAGAACGTGTCACAGCACCTAATATGGTACCAAGGGAGACGTGACAGGCAGATTGACTAAGTACTGTGAATGTGATATGAAGTATCTCGTCCATGTGGATGCAGCTGGTATTATAATACACTTGTTTTTTTCTCTGTGTACACGACTCTCTTGATTGCTTTGTGGAGAAAACGATAACGGAATCTTCTTCGTGTTTACACACGACGGAACATTAATTTGAATGCAGGAGAAGGGGGTCCAGAATTCATGTGGCTTGTGAAGGCATCATGGGAAAAGAGCCAAAGGGAAGGACAATTAAGTCGCACTCCACACTCCCCATTTTTAGACCTGAGTCGCATTCATGTTCAAAAACAAAAGGTCAGTGTTTTCATTATTAGGCCTTTTTTTTCCTTTTTAACAGTTTTATGGTAAAATCCACAGTGCATTATACGAACCCAGTCCTGTCTCGTTCTTTTCTGCTGGCCCTGTTTTCTGTTTTTACATTGAAAGCTTCTATTTTTATTTTTTTAGATAAACAACAAAACTCTCTTTTTCATGGTGTTGGATGGTAATAGGCTGCTGATACATCAATTTTGCTTTACGGAGAAAAAGACTAATTAACACTTGGTTTCTCGTGATAAACTGCGTAGTTAGTTGTCTGTTTTTGTTCTTAGTAAGGTTCCGTGTCTTGTTTGAACATGTTAACTAACCTATATATATAGCCGAAACCTATCAATTTGAAATCCATTTTGTTTTTCAAAAAAAAACACCTATTGGCACAAAAGAAAATCCAAAGTCAGATTCTTTTTTCTTTTTTGAAACTTTAACAAGTAAATGGATTCCTGTCCTTGTCATTTGGCATCTCATCCAAATGAAGGGTACACAATTCAAAGTATAAAGCCAAGATCTTGAGGTTGATTGAAGCATCAAGATCAATTAAACACCCCATCTTTGAAAAAAAAAAATTGTTCTCTTTTCCTTTTCTACATTTTCCTTGATAAAGCCAAATCACAGACCAAACGTAAGGATCATCGGCTAACATCTCGACGTATCAACCACGAATTGGAATCGATACGCTGATGTTGCATTCGATTACAGAAAACTACGTACTGACAAAGACTTATAACCACACTATGACGATATTTTGAATTTTCTACTTCTAAATACCCACCTAAAATTGCAGTTTCTATTGATTGATCTGGGAAAACTTGTCTGTACACAGACAAAGACGTGGGATTTCTCTAAACCAAGGGGAGCCCCGATTAGATACTTTTGGATGATGATGCATAATAAACAACTTGACACATAAAAGATCAAACTTTAGAGGTATCATTTTCATGTATAGAGGTTTTGATATCTTGGGGACAAAATTCTATGGTCCATTATTGTACAGTGGTCCTACAGTCCCAACCATTTTTCTGTGAATTATGTGTACTGTTTTGGACAGAAGAACACATCATGCAATCACCCAATATTATTTTCCTTCGTTGTTTGGTCCAATCTGAGTCCTCTCTCTCTATCTCTCTCTCCTTTTTTCTTTTGAAAAATCGTTTTCAGCATTTCCAAAACCCCAATCTAATTCTGTGATCAATAAATAATCAAGTACATCTTCCATAAGTATTTGCATTTCTTCTTCTCTATAGTTATTAGATCTTACGTTAATGCATCTTCTTATATTGGTCTAGTTAGTTATACCAACTAATTCCATGATTATGTTATAATAAATATTGCTTTGTGGTCATTGCTTGGTGTTTTATTAAAAGAACAAAGATGCCATCTTCAGCCTGAAGCTCCTCTTCATGCATGTCTGTATTTCTTTACTGTTAGACATTGCTATTTTCAAAAAGGAAATCATAGACATTGTACACAACTTTTGATTTTCTCCATTTTCTATTTTCTTTTCTTTGGTTTCTTATGATACCCATATCTTCTTATTGTTTTTCTTGATACCCAACATCAGCACTTCAGTTACCTTTTCCCCAACAAAATATCTTTTTATTCCATTGACATAGTCCAATCTGATTTCCCTAATAACTATCCACATGAAAAAAAAAGAGGACTTTCGTGTATACATTAACATTAAACTAGCATATGCATATATATATATATATATAAACATATTGCATCTTGGATATGATATCTGCCCACTAACCCCAACCAAACTACATAAATGATCTGGGTAGTTGGCTTTCTTTCTCTTCTTTTAAAATTTCAATTTTTGTTTTTTTTTTTAACTTTGGGATATGTATAGGTGCCTAATATAGACAAGAAGGAACTATTACAAACACTTTCCTAGACACTTTTCTCTGTTCAAGAGAGGAAAAGGAGTATCCATGAACAGTTAATAGGTGGGGATATCAGTTTGAGAGAGAGGGAGAGAGGGAGATAGAGCAATGATTTTACCAGATTCTATAGGTATTCAGATGGGTCTATAAACACATTACCACACTCTTTAATATCTCTCTTCTTGCATCGTCAAAATCAAGTTCCAAGCTATGTTATGATATATAATAACATTATTATAGATTCTGACATCAACTCTGCACAAAAAAACAATTAGACGAACATATGTGCAGGTCTATCGTGATCATAATCATTAATATTTGTTGTGAGTATTGAAAAAAAAAATAAAGAAGAATATAAAAAGGGAAACTCTTTGAGGTCTAAATCTAATTCACATGAGCTTTGCTGTGTTGTGGTTCAGTGGGATAAGACTGATTGTTAATACCATATATATATTTTTATTTAAATTATTCAATCTTTTGAAATTGGATGGTACTAATGATGAGAAATAAACAAATGTCTTGTGGCTTTTTCTGCAGTGATTTCAGAAGACTTCACACCAAATCCACTCAATGTAAAGATGGAAAAAAAAAAAAAAAAAAAGAGAAATGGCATTTTTCTTTGGCATTGGTAGGTCATTGATATTCGCACGTAAAAGGAAAAACAAAATGCTCTCGCTGCTTTTTTTGTATTGTTTTAAATTTATCCCTTTGTGTTTTTTTGTCTCTGCCAAATTCTCTCTTCTTCAGAATACATATGATGAATCGAGTCTTATTTTCTTAAAAGAAACAACATTATGCTGTTTTAAGATAATTTGGAAACGATTACAATTTAATAATTTATATGTTAGTAATGGATAATTTAGTGATCTATCAATTGGTGTCAACAATTGATTTCTACTACTAATTTAGAGACGTCGGTATAAAATCCAACCGCTAAAATAGTCGTTTTTTAAAAAGGATGATTGCTTCGGGGTAATCTCTCACTTTGAAATTTGAATTTTCCAATTCTATTGTTGGATTGTGATTCTCCGATTCACACATTATTGACAAAGAGTGTTAGAGGTTAAAAGAGGTGACAAATGTTTTTGTTCCCATCTGGGTTCATTTATTCATAGTTATGTAGTCAAATCAAATCGATGGCTTAGAGTATCTCCATTGGAAATATATTGTAAGAGTTTCTAAAAAAAAGTGAAATATTAATTTTAAATTAAATAAGGTGTGAACACAAATATATATTAGTATTTTAATGGTGGATATCTTAAATATTGAGAAACTCATCTCAAAATCTCTTATTTAAGATACTTTGAAGTAGATTTCTTAATTTTTTTAGATACCCATTAATAAAATATTAATATAAATATGTGTTCACACACTTATAATTAAATATTAATATATTATTTTTTAAGATACTCTTGAAAAAACTCCCCAGTAAAAATGCTCTTAGGGATGAAAAATGATAAGTAGGACCCATTTCCCAACAAGAAGATACAATTGCTAATTAATTAATTAATTTAATTATTTTTTTCTTAGGACAAAGAACAAAAAAGGCAAAAGCTACCAAAATCAATAGGGTAGTGAGGTTGGACCATTTCATGAGTGCCCCCTTTCACAAGGTAATCTATAAAGTTTTGGTGTTCCCCATCATGACCCCTCTTCACATCTATATCTCCACTTTTAATTATTCCCAAAGACAATTTGATGTAATCTATAATCTTTTATATCATATCATGTATATATATATTCCACTATGTACATTTGTATGGTAATAAAACCGTTTAGTTTAGTGGATGTTGCACTTCTAAAGATGATGTTTGATTTAATCATGTATCTAACTAGCTAATTAGTCATGTTATATGCATTATATTATTGAACTCGCATGATAATATATATGTCTCCACAATTCCATGGTTTGATTACATATCCTCCATCGTTTTTTTAATTCAATACGGAGTTAACTTGAATTAGCATTTAGGCATTTTCAACTCCTAAGCTGACATTTCTTGTATACATGCATAAAAGTTGGATTGCCGTTTGAGCTGAATAGTTTTTTTTAAAAAAATTGTAAGGAAATGTTTAAAATTTGCTTTACAAGAAAGAAGAAAAAACACAAGATAGAAAGTCAATGAGCTGTGATTTCACTCAAATTCATCATAAAATGATCATTTTAGCTTAGTATTATTCATCACTCGACCATAAATTATTTTTGCTTATACCATATGAAATCCAACTGAAAAAAAATTATGGAATATACAGAGAATTTTAAATAGTATTTTTAATAAACAGTTTTCACAGCTCCCAAACAAAAGAAGACTACTAAAATCGTAGCCTCCAATGTAGTAATTAAATACAAATTCTTTAAATAGAAAGAGAGAAAAAAACCCACCAAAGCTGAAATATTGGACAAAAAAAATGGGTGTAAATAAATAAAAAATAATATCTAAAATAGAAGTGGACAAGTTGCATGACACAAACCCTAACACCACAACATTTGCATATCCCATCACTTTACACCAAGTCTTCCACTTTTGCTTCGTTTGTTTCGCTTATATATATATAATATAATTATTAAATAAAAGCATAACCGTAGGGAAATGGTCCTTAGATTCTTCAAAAGTTTCCAAATAATAAAGTAATTTAAATAAAACATCAATCGGTCAAGCGTCACTCTCTCTTTTTTTTTTTTTGTAAATTTGTTTTTGCTTGATTTGTTGCTTAGTGTGTACGTGACGTTTGGTTCCTTACCTTCACATACTCTTCTTATTTCCATTTTGAAAATTACAAAATCTTTAAAAAAAGACTTTCAAAGTTGGACAAAGTTAGAAGATTATTGCACCTAAGCTAGTTTGTTCCAACCAAATGCTAATTAATATCTCACTTGGTTATCAAGAACTTTTCTTGGAGGAAGTTGAATCTATGTTTTCGAGTTCAAATCTCTATTGGAGAGGAATTGTCACGTCTTAATAATGTTACAAATTTAATATAGTGGATGAATTAACCAACTATGGTTTAAAGATTTTATTTACTTTCGGCATTAGAACAAAAATAGCATATCAGTTTTTTTTTTTTTTTTGTTAAATGAAAAAGAGCATATTAGTTCTGTCTAAACTTAACGTGTTTCTTTTTAAAAAAAAAAATATGAAAGTCTGATTAACTAAAACAAGTAGATAATATTGAACGTTTCAAAAATGTCATGATTTAGAATATCGAACATCCATTGGTTGATCCGCCTGTGAAGGCACAAAGATGTCTACATCTAAATCTAACAATATACAAATCTGAATACCACTTAGAATCGTATGATTAACCACAAGAAACCAATATTTTAGGTTTTGATTTTCTCTAGGCACAAAAAATACTCCAACTTAACAGAAGGAAAGAATAAGATAAGTTGGCTTTAAGACTTTTTATTCGTGCGACGAGTATATATCCTCTTTAATGTTGGCATGATCTAATCACATCACTTTCTCGTGTCCTCTTCCTTTTTTTTGTTTTTTTTTTTTTCAATATCTAAATCATCTTTTCAATAAAAATATCTATTTATAGTTTTCGATAGTACTCAGCAGATTAATCATGTATAGACATCTGTTAAAGCAACTTTGATATCCAACTTGATTAAAAATTAATTATATAAGTCTTGTCTTACCACTGGATTTAATTATACAAAAAACGGTGACATGCATGATGCATAGAACCAGTTATCACATATCACTATACCTTTTTTAGTGTCAACGATACTATTACAGTAATAGTATTACAAAACGTATTTTCTAATTGTGTTATATTTATGAAATTTTCGTATAGCTAGCGATTGATTAATAGTTTAATGTCAAGTTAAAAAAAAAAGATTATTAATAGTTTAATGCTTAATTGCTTATACGTTATATTTCAGTTTTAATCGTTACTTATAATCATATAAATATATATATATCGAATCTCGGACTCCCGTGGTTGATTAATTATGTAAACACATATAAATTTGCTAGAAAACAAATGGAGAATCGAGAAAGGAAAACAAAACAAACTGAGGAAATTCATTTTAAAAGGAAGAAGAGAGAGAAAGTGTCAGGGGGAGTACGCAGGACGAACAACAGCGACATTTGCGCGCGTCCGACGTGTCAGCTTTTTACCTCTTCCACTGTCTCTTTCCTCCTCTTCCCTCCCTCACGCGTCTTTGCCGGCGCGTGTCTTCCACGACCCACCAGTGTACTGTTCTTGGGTCCCCCATACCAGCACCAATTATCGTATTTTGTTACTTTAATCTTTTCCAGTAGTTTTGGGGTTTTTGTTTTTCCGCGATAATAATTTTCATATACGGTTATTATTATCAAACCATTATAAACCGATAATCTTTTTGTTTCTTTATTTGGCTCTTTGATTTCCATTTTTTGATATTATTATAGTTTAACATAAGATTTTTGTTGGATTTTCTTATCAAAATGTATATAAAGTACGATATTTGGAAAGAATGTGAAATATCAAAAATCAGCGGGATTTTTCTATTCTATTTCTTTGTAGTGAAGGTTTTCCACTCATGATTTTGATTTCTTAGCTAAAAAAAAAAAAGAGGGCTCCAGCTAATTTCCTTACAATTTTTTTTTAGAAAAAAAAATAAAAACTTCCATTAACAAAAAAAAAAATGGAGAAAAGAGAATAGTTTCCATAAACGGGGTCAAGGTGACATGTTGACATGAACGCTAGCGTTTTTGGGAGATCTACAGATGGGACACGTGTGAACACTGGACCCACAGACTCCACACAAGCACAAGTGTCTGCACGGTAAGAGCAACACACACGATTCCTCCTCCCCACAGTTTCTGCACATCCTACCTATCGCCGCCTTATCATGCGCCTCCGTAGCTACCGTGCGCCTAACCGTTTCTTCAGCGGAGCTGCTCCCGCAGCACGACTGCGCGTCGTCTTCGTCGTTGGCGTTCACGTCATCTAATCCTGCGCCGGGGACGCTGCGTAGGTCCTTAACCTGCGCCAGGACCAGCTCGAGGTTGGTGCGGAGGTTGTTGGCGGTGGCCTCGTTGGTCTGAGCGAGATCCCGCCATATTTGGTTCTCGATGGAGAGTGACTTAACGCGCTCCTCTAGCGCGTGGTTTATCTTCCCGATTCTCTCTCTTTCTTCTTCCTTGACTCGAAGCCTTTTCACGAGTCCATGCTCTATAGCCACCATTATCGTCCTCGCTTGCCTCTTCCTCTTTTCTTGAATCTCGAATTTCACTCTCTCCATCTGATCAGGAAAACAAATCAATGAGCCTTCGACTGATGCACATTGCTTTTACACTACCCCTAAATACTCTTGCCATTGATTGAAACTCTAGTGAGAACAATAATGAAAGCGGTTTCTAAAGAGAGAGGCTTACATGAAGGGAGACGAATCGATCGATTTCATGCTGTTGCTGATTGATGTGAGAGGAGATATCGATGTCTTGACCCAGAAACGAAAAAGGAGTAGTAGCAGTAACGCATGATGATCTAAGGTTCTGATGAACAAGATGATGATGAAAACTCGTCGATCTGGAGTCTCTGGAGCGTTTTCTCGTCGGTAAAGGGAAAAAATCACAGTCGACATTAGCACCGTCGGCGTAGTAAGTGAAGGAATCGGTGGTTGTCGGAATAGTATCAGCGGTGGAGGAGCCGCCGGCGTACATATGAAGAAGAGGAGGCGAATCGTCCGTCACCGAGAAAGGTGAAACGCCGCCGTATCCGGTTTGATTGTTTGTGCAGAAACCGCCATTAGTTGGTTCCATGGTGGTGTTGTTGGTATTATTCATCATTAATTCTCTGCAGAAACAACAGTACAATAATCAAAAAAAAAAGATTCAGTTGAGAATCATCAATACCGCAAAGATCATCAGATCGCAGGTAGAGAGAGCGTTGAAAACCTGTTGGAAAAGAGTTGGGAAGGAGAGAGAAGGAGATGGTGAGCATCGACGGCCATGGAAGGAGAGGTTAGAGAGAGACGATGAAGAAGAAGAATATGGAGGAGGAAGTTTAAAAAGAGATAGAAAATTAGAAATGCATGCGTTTCGGTTTTTGTTTTGCTGCTTTGATGTGCGTGAAGAGAGAGAGGAGAGCCTTTGCTTTTCTTTTATTCTTTTCTTTGAAAGACCAAATCGAAACGAACCTCAACCAAATGGTTGTTTCCTATTTATACACATGGACGCGACGAACGTGAATATATAAAAAAAAAGGCCAAATTTTAGAAAAGAATCAATCTCAAATATCATTTTCTTAGGGTTTGATAATATATGGATTTGACTTATATTTCTCATATATCTAACTTTTTCCATAAACTTCTCATTTTAACACGTTTTCTGAAATTCAATGATTTTTTGGAATTGAATCTTGTTAAATGTGGTTCTAATTCAATAAAATGAGAATTTTTTTTTGGTTTAATGTTTTATTCTATAGATTTTTTTTTTTTTGTATCGGTTGGTTATTGTGATAATTTTGAAAACACACACACAGATTGTCGGTTATAATATTTTTTTTGAAGTGGGTAACTTTGAAGCGAAAATAGGGGAAACTTTATCTGTGTCATTGGATTCGGTTATGTTATTTGGTCATAGTATTATTAGGAGTAACGCTCGGATTCGGTTTTTGCTTTTTCCGACTTCATTCATCATCACCGTACCGAATAAATAGAGTAGATCGGTTGGGCCGTGAATTTAGCGGCATTACAGGGGGTAGGTAATTTAGGATGTTTACCACCGTAAAAATATTGGAATTCACTTTTTGTAGGAAAAAACATGCAATTGAGAACGACACGTGTAAAAAGGTACGACGGAGTCATGCGTATTGCCATGTCAGCATTTAGCGGCATTACAGAATTTTTTTTTACTGGGACCCACGATTTGTCTTTTGTACGGTCCGTTAAATTGGGTAAAAATCCTACTTTATTCCGTTTTTGTAATATTTCTATTTCGTACGAGTTTGGCGCCATGTGATGCCACGTGGTCAAACATCCTGGCTACTTCTGTTTGACCCTTTCTTTGACCTCATTTTTTTTTCCTATTTTTATTTATCAACATCAACAAACAAGGAAATTCGAAACTTTTAATTAATTAATTTTCCTATTAGGTTTTTAACTATGTACTAATAGAAACATTTATTTCAGTAAAATAATATATTATTAATAATGAATTCCTGACTATTTATTGTCAATTAGTTAATATTTGTAATTTTTTTTTTTTAAGTAAACAGGGAGTAACTAAATAGTGTGTTCTTATATTCAACTTCTTTAAATAAAACAGCAGTGTGATAGTATGGCAATTAAAGATAGGTTTTATTAATTATTCATATGTTTCTTATAATCTGAAGAAATCTAGGTCTAAATTCCATTAATGGTTTAACTATCCTTGAATTAGTTTTAACATTAATAAACCAAAAATCGAAGTATCCATCCTGATTGTAAAACACAGAGAACCCAAGAGGTGAAGAAGAGATGGAGACATATGAAGATGATATCAGATAGAAAGTAACAACAAGAATTAATTCCTACTTTTATTTATGTCCCTTTTACCCTTTTTTCTACTTCTTCTTTACATTTTTATTTTTTTCGTGCTTTGTTATATTTTCTTTCCCACACATTAAAAGTGAAAAAATATGCCTTTGTCTTTTAGAAGCTTTCAAGTTTCCACCATCTTAATTTGTTTTCCAAAGGCCAATTTTACAAAAGTAGATTTTATAAAGTAAAAGATTGGCCATGGTGCACAACTTATATACGTGTTTGGTTCTCTCAGATACGAAATATTGATCTTCATTCGAATTGGTTATGTATTACGAGACTACAAAAAAAAAAAAAAAAAAGAGACTACCAAGTACCAACAATATAGTGAGACATTAACTAATAGGTGTCTGCCTGATACAATTAATCAAATGTAATATTTAAAATATGAAGTATCTAGTATTTTATCTTACGAAAAAAGATACATGAAATCTTGAATTGTGGTTTCCTCTTTGATTGAAGAACAAGTGACATTTCACCTTGACTTTGTTGTATGGTATCCTTTCTTTTCTCTTTAAACAACTTTAATTCTCACTTTTTTTTTTTTTTTTCTTTTTCTTTTTCTCATTTGATTCAACTTAAAGTTGATGTTGGTGATATTCATGTGATACCAGCATTTCAAAAGAAGAAGAAAAAACCCCATAACCATCGTAAGAATCTTAAAGGGGTGCCTTACCTAGAAACTTCATATTTCCTCAAAGGCACCACTATAATTCAATTTGTTGTAAAGAAAGAATTCGCGCTTTTATGAAATATATACCATATTCAATCTTTCGGTTCATATGCATAATTATTCGTCTATCAAAGTTTTTGAAAACTGTGACTTTAATTATACTTTTGTTCCAACATCATATCACACCTAGATATTACAACAATTCAAAAGAGGCTTCACTGGATGTGTAAAGCTTCCCACTAAAGACATGTGTTTGAATTAATTGTTGGGGCTTGCTAGTGCATACATATCACATGTACTATGGTCCATACATAAGAAGCTCGTGACCTAACATATTACATCATATATTAATCTCCATACATCTACATTTCTCTCAATAATGCACCAAGACATCTTTGGATCTAACATCTTAATCGAAGAGGACGTGAATAAAAAAACATCTTAATCGAATAGCAAAAGGAGAATAATTAAAAATACCATATGGATTGAAACTCACTATCACAATTATCAAAAACAAGAATTGTGATCTTTTGATAGAATTTCTTGTTTTGGTGAACTACTGATGAAGTCTTATTTCGAATTTTGAGACCGTAAAATTACTATTATGACTTTCGGACTTTAGTGACAATTTTATACACACTGTGTTGATGTAATATACTCTTCAATATTCGAAGAAGAACGCATCCAACTACTCACATAAATTTAAACCGACTCCCAATGATGGGATCCAAAACTTGGGAAGATATAGATAGATGCATAAGATAAAAGAGTTAGGTTTGAGAGGTCCCGATTTAATTAAAGATGTGTTGGGCCATCACTCTTTCTTGCTCCTCAAAAAATACCTTACTTAGCCGTATCATCGAAACTTAACTTTCATTATATATATAACACAAAATTTAAAGAGTTTTATTTATTTATTTATTCTAAAAAATCGTTGCCCCATTAGGAGACAAGAGAAGAGGTTCTGCAAAAGACTTTAACTTGGTGTCATGTGTGGTTGTGCGCTTATGGACAGTGAGTGGTCCCTTCATTTTTTTTTTTTTAATATATTTTATTTTAAATTTAAATAAAGGAACCACCAATGTGTAGATTGCATGATTCCCACTACTGCTTTCAATCTCATCCATCTTCTGCTAAAAATGCATTTTGATCCCACCACCACTTTTAATTCACTCAGACAAAATACGCAATAAATGTATAATAGTATATTATTTTTATAAATGTATATGAATACGAGGAGAGCTATTCATCGAAATGAAATTTAAATGTACTGACTTGTTACCATCAAGATCATGAACCACATTAACTCCAACCAAAAAGACAAAGACAAAGGTGGTGGTTGTTGTTGTTGTTGTCACTTGTCAGATCACCGATTCACTTTCACCAGATCAACAATTGGTTAATCAGTTTGAATCAAAAGCAGAGAGATTAGACAACAGGTTATGTGTTGTTCTTAAAAGAAGCTTGCACAAATCCATCACTCCATGAGCCTACTACTTCTAGTCCCTACCTTGACGAGACCAATCAGTCACATTCGTACCATCTAAATCAGTAAATGAGAACATGATTGATACCTGCAAGGTCTCATTTTGGTCCCTCCAAACTTTCTTTATGGAGATTGAACAAAAATGATACGTAGGCGGCGGTGAGCTGCTATTGCCACTGTTGCTGCTCCTCCTTCTTCTTCCTCTCAAAGGCCTAGGCGTATATAGCACAATCCCACAAGATATTTATTTTCTTATTTTTATTAGATTTGAAAGCAAATCATTGATAGGAGATTTTCTAGTTGGGTGGAATGACGATCCAATTTCTTGAATGTTTTGCTTCATCCCAAGCTCGTGAACTAGCAGATCCAAGATAAGAATGACACCACGTTTTTATAATGCGTTTCAATATTAGCCACTGAGAGAAAAGTTGTGATATCTATTTAGCCAGGGACCAGGCAAACACCTCAAGACACCAATTGCATAAAGATACCTAGTCAAAAGACAAGGCCTAATGTGAAGGTCTCACCGAATGCTTTTAGAAGAAACAAAGACGCATAGAAGAGGAATGGGATAAACTCAAACATTCCAACACTTTACTTAACTGGGACCTTCTTCCAATTTTTTTTCCCCCTAGAACCCCATGTGTTCCCACGGTAAACTAGCTTTGACCATTAACAAAAAGAAAGAGAAATACAGTGATAGTAGAACAGTCTTACCTCGTAGGACTGCGGCTCCTTGATATCCTCCTAGGAGCCTGTAAGTTCACACAAGCTAGAACGTCAACACATAACTCAACAATTCATCTCTTTATTTATCTAGCTGAACACGGGTCTGCAACAAGCCATACCTTACGGGGGCTTTGGGGAACTAGAGTAGGAAGATGACCTTCTACGTCTTCCAGAAGGACCTCTTCCCCTGTTTAGAAGCAAATACAGTGGGTACTATAACAGAGTACGATTACAATGGACAAACACTACTATGTAAGGAGCTAAAATAACAGAACCCACATAGCTCTTGGCAATTCGATACCCAAGGCATTTTTTAGTCATATTTGGCTAACGTTTATTGAAACTGGCACGCCACCATATGTTTCTATCTTAAAATAGATAACATGAATTGTAAGTAGTCTTATATGTACTCTAGTAGCTGTGAAACTGTAAGTCAAAATCACAAAGATTTAACCATACCTGCCGGGTGATATTGACCTTGAACGAGAACGAGCAGGCCTACGAATTGGTGACCGGCTACGTCTGCGGACTGGAGACCTTCTTGGAGGGCTGCGCAGCCGTCTTGGAGGTAACCTGCATGTGCGCATTCAAAAAATAATCCATCAAATGAAAACAAATACAATGTGGGAAGAACATCAATAAAATTGAAGCACTGGTTTGGTTTCCCCAACTACATATGGTATAAATAAGTTTATCTCATCCTCTAATTACTACACCGCAGTTCTTAAGATATAAACTTACCGTCGCCTAAATGGAAGAGGAGAACGTCTTTGAGTAGGACTGCCACGGATTCTTCGAGGGGAACCACCCCTGCTGACAGATAGAAGGTAAGTTAGTGAACCGAAGTGGCATTGAACCAAAAAAGGAAATCAAGCGGACTCTTGGCAACTTTGGAAGAGACCTAAATCGTCTCGAGGGTGGAGAAGATGGAGAACGACCTCTAGATGGGAACACTGGCCTGCGCCTGGGCGGTGTATAACCACGATGGTCGGGAGATTCAGCTCTACGGCGAATTGGAGACTCTTGCTTTCTCCGCGGAAGAGAATCATGTAATTTCCTCGGTGAACCACCCCTCCTAGGCAGAGGTGATCGTTTTCTTGGAGAAGTTAACGATTTAATTTCGGTTGTGGAGAAGCTATAAACAAATGTTTAAGAAAATCATTGGCCCGAGCATACCTTTTAAGACAACATAATAACAAAAAAGGAACCAGAAAAATACATGGGCATACATTCTTTTAGGCGCCCAGGGCCATCTTTCTCAATGTCGTCACCAACATTATCAGATTTTTTAGCATCTCCCTTTGGCGCACTTGAAACAGGTTTATGGGGTGGAGATACTTTCTGGCGTTGTGGTAGCGTGAACTTTGCTTTAACAACATTTCCGTCAATTTGAGCCTACATTAATCAAACAAAATGAAACAAGGGAGAAGTCTATCATCAACTTTTTTTTTAAAAGTAAAACATAGTTTATCTGAAATCTGAAAAGAGACATACACCATCCATGTACAGCTGCGCTTTCTCAGCATCAGCTCTTGCCTTGAATTCAACATACATATGCAAATCCTCTTGGAATATTAACCTGTTATTGTCAATAGTTTCTATGAGCAACTTACTTAGCAAATAAATCTGCAAACCAGCCGAGAGCAATTTAAAAAGAACTTACAGCTCCAAGTTCAACATGTATAATTTCACCAAAGTTACCTGCACATTAGAGAAACAAGTCATTAACTACACTCACTATGAAAATCAACGTTTAAACAACATACAGGACGAGACGTTAGCTGAGTGGATATTATAATATGTCTTATCCAATTTTGAAAGAAAAATGATGAATTGTTAGCGAATTTTCTACACCAGATTCAAATTATTTTTAAATATTCAAAAGACAAGGGGAGAAAGGACATACGTATCATATGATTAGAAAACAACAAACATCAATCAAAATGCAGTGAAGATCCATATCAAAAATTCCATAAAACGAGCAATGTACGATCAATTTCAACTAATCAGTGTATCAATATGAAGAGCAACAGATTCTAGAAAAACTGAAGCTTTCCTGCAACCAAAAAAGAAACATGAATAAAGTTAAGAAGCTGATTATGTAAATGCATCTTTTTTTTTAGGATGAGACAGACCTTGAGGTTCGTTTAGATTGGGGAGAGCGACCTCGCTTGGCAGGTCCCTTGGGGCTACAGAACAAAAGGAACATCATTTAAATGGATAAGAGAGTTGTAACATTCGAGCTTTGATTTGACAAAAGATAAACGTATAATCGTCACAAAATTCCCGAATTGAAACCGTTATTACGCGCCGAACCAATTCGGAAACTTGGATAAGAAAAAAATCTAACCTTTTCCGATGAGATGTACGGCGCGAGGGAGAAGAAGACGACGTCGATATTGAGCGGGAATGGGAGCGCGAAAGAGACCTCGAGCGGGATCGAGATCTGGAACTGGAACGAGATGATGAGCCCGAAGCAGAGGCCGTAGGCGAGCGACGGCCACCACTTGGGTTAGCCATGGCGAGTTTCTACGCTTGTAGAGCGCAACACAAAACGGTTCACTCTGGATTTTTACACACACACAAAAGTCCGCACGTGCCGGTCATGAGTACGTAAACCATGAAAAAGAGAAAAATATTTTGAAACCAAGAGAAATTAAAAAACAATTATACTAACAAAATATTTTACGAGTCATTTGAATTTTTTAAAATTTTTGATTGGATATTTGTTTTTTTATCCTCATAAACGTAAAAAATAATTTAATATTTGGGATATTTTTTGAAATATATGTTTTGACAAGCATGATTTTTTTTGTTGTTGCTAGTTTTGTATTTTAAAGTGGAAAAGCAATAATGACGTAAAAAAAAAGAAAAAAAAAAAGGAGAAATGCAATAATAATCTTTGCATCATCATCATCAATCATAAAAAAAAAATTAGGCATCGGTATATCTAGGGTTCTGCTGCTTCTTTTCCTTCTTCTCCGTATCTGTTTCTCTGCTTCCCTCAAGGTAGCCGATATGTATTGTTTCTCAGTAGGAAGCTCGTTACTCTGATTGGATTCGATCGCGAATCGATATCCCATTTCATAAATCGTTTAGGGATTTCTTGAATTTTGATATTTAGGTAGCGTATCGCTTAGGGATCGATTTTCTCCGAGAAAATCCTTGTTTGACAATCTGATTCACCTCGATTTCTCAGTTTGAAAGCAGTTTATTAGGGTTTGTAGACTAATTGGATCCTTTAGTGATTGAGATTTGGAGACGGTAGCGATTATGGACGCTTTTGGAATGGGCAGCAGTATAAATCAAGCTCTCGGAACCGACGATCTCAAGAAAGTTGGAGATAATCCTACAGGTTTGTTTTATAACTTCTCTTCTCTTTTGAATTCGGTCTGTTGTTCTCCAGATTTTTGTTTTTGTAGCCTGAATCTGGATCTAGTTTGATTTACTTCTTCAACTGTGGAGGAGTAAATCAAACTTGAATTTACTCCTTTGTTGATTCGTTAGACCTCACTCGTCATTAATTTTCCTTTGGTTTCATTGCCTTGTACTCCCACGAAGAAGAACGGGAGATTTAGTTGCTATTTCAAGCTTGAACATTCGCCAGTGCCTGTATGGGTGAACTGAAATCTTGAAACAATATTATACTTGTTGAGATTCTCTCTGATAGTGCAATTTCTGGAAGATTATTTTACATTTTTATGAAACTAGCTTCAGAGTCTTATAGTTTATCGTCCCTATTTCTTTCGGGCTTGTCTAATTGAAGGTTTCTCTGGTGCAGGTAATTCAGTGTTTGATGCGTCTCAGTATGCCTTTTTTGGGAACGATGTTGTCGAGGAAGTTGAGCTGGGTGGTTTGGAAGAGGAAGATGAGATATTGTCTTTCACTGGAATAGGCGAAGACTTTTCATTTGATAAGGAAGAGGTTAATCTCAACCTATTTGTCTCTAGCTAGCATCTCTTTTTCCTAGGAGCTCTATATTTTGGCAGAGATGAAGCTTTTCTTCAGTTTTATATTCTCAGTTCATGTACTGGAGTGACTGACGATTCCTCCCCAATACTTGCAGGTTGAAGATTCAAGACCTCTATCTGACGTTGATGATCTTGCTATTACTTTTTCAAAGGTCAGCTAGCTTATACACGTGATAATTGATCACACATGCATCCTACACTTCTATTTTCTATTTTGTTTTAATGTTAAATCGCTTCGAAGAAGCTTGTGACCGATCTGAGGATTTTTGTCTATGCTGTTACAGTTGAATAGAGATCCTGATGTATATAGAAACACGGGGCCAATCACTGATAGGCGATCAAGACAGAGTGAGTTTCATTTCATATGTTCTCTAATGTTGTCGCAAAATCCTTGTGAAATAATACATGATCTTTTATGCATTCATATTGATTTAATATTTCATGCACTGTCTGTAATACTTTGTTTCGTAGCTTTAGTGAATCAAGGAGGTTACAGTTATTATATATCAAATCTGTGTACATTATTTTACTTTTGACTTTATGATTTAGAGTTAACTGTTTTTCATTCTATCTTACAAGCAAGGCTTTTGGTTGTGGTTTAACAGTTCATTTTTTTTTTTTTTTGGTTCTCAGATTCTTTAGCACCTGAGTGGACTCATGGGGAGCAGTTGCCAGATTGGTATGGCCAGCAGATACTGGACTCTGATGCCATCAAAGATGACAAGGCTTGGCCGGCACAGCCTTTTTCGGCTCTGAACCCTAACAGAACAACACCGTATCCCGAGCCACAGCGTCAGCTGCATCAAAACCACAATCAACAACAGTTTCCCAGTGAACCGATGCTTGTCCCAAAGTCATCTTTTGTTTCATACCCTCCTCCAGGCAGCATATCACCAGATCAGCGTTTAGGACACCCAAATATACCATATAAGTCTGGTGGGCCTCAAATGGGATCGCCAAACTTTTCTCAGTTTCCAAATTTGCAGCCTCAGTTGGCTGGCATGCATCATGGATCTCCCCAGCTCACTGGAAACATGCCTCAGTTTCGTCCTGCTCTTCCTATGAATAATCGCCCTCCGGCTCAGTGGATGAATCGTCAAAATATGCATCCTGGTGATAATTCTGGGATTATGAATAACGCGATGCTACAACAGCCGCCTCATCAAAACGGTTTGATGCCCCCTCAGATGCAGGGATCTCAGAATAGGTTACAACATCCAATGCAACCTCCTCTCGGGCATATGCCAGGAATGCAGCCTCAGTTATTTAATCCTCATCTTTCTCGATCATCATCCTCTGGAAGTTATGATGGAATGCTTGGGTTTGTTGATCCGAGGGAAGCAAGACCAGGGTCTGCTCAAGGAAACAGACAGAACATGCGTTTTCATCAACAAGGCTTTGATGGTGGCGTTCAGAGGAGATACAGTGGAAGGCCTCCATTCCGGTCTAAAAATATGTCAGCAGACGAGATAGAGAATATACTGAGAATGCAACTTGTTGCTACACACAGCAATGATCCTTACGTTGATGATTACTACCACCAGGCCTGTCTTGCTAAGAAATCTGCAGGCGCAAAACTGAAACATCATTTCTGTCCAAATCATTTGAGGGACCTCCATCCGCGTGCACGGACAAACAACGAGCCCCATGCTTTTCTTCAGGTTGACGCTCTTGGTAGAGTTCCTTTCTCTTCGATCCGCAGGCCTCGTCCCCTTCTTGAAGTGGACCCTCCGAATTCAACAAAATCTGGGAATCTGGAGCATAGAGCTACCGATAAGCCCCTTGATCAAGAACCCATGCTTGCAGCTAGAGTGTACATTGAGGATGGTCTTAATCTCCTCCTTGATGTTGATGATATAGATCGTTTCTTAGAGTTCAACCAACTTCAGGATGGAGGAAACCAGTTGAAACAAAGACGGCAAGCTTTGTTGGAAAGCCTTGCGGTTTCACTGCAGCTCGTTGATCCTCTTGCCAAGAATGGGCAAAGCCGGTCCCAGGATGATTTTCTCTTTCTAAGGATTATCTCTCTTCCAAAGGGTCGGAAACTACTTATAAGATATCTTCAGCTTATTTTCCCTGGCAGCGACCTAATGCGGATAGTTTGCATGGCCATTTTCCGTCATTTAAGGTCATTGTTCGGAGTCCTCTCATCCGATCCCGATATCACCAAGATCACAAACAAGCTTGCAGAAGTTGTAAACTCGTGCATTCACAACATGGATTTAGGACCGATCAGCGCATGCCTAGCAGCAGTATCTTGTTCATCAGAGCAGCCGCCGCTCCGTCCTTTAGGCAGTCCTGTTGGAGACGGAGCTTCAACGGTACTGAAATCTACACTCGACCGAGCTTCTGAGCTTCTCAGGGCTAATAACTTCAACAACGCCGGAATGGCTCTATGGCGTGCTTCCTTTAACGAGTTCTTTAACCTTCTGATGAAGTATTGCGTCAGCAAATACGACAGTATCATGCAGAGTTTGAATTTGCAATTGCCGCCACATTTGGCTACTGAGATATCTGATGCTGCTGCTCAAGCCATTGTCCGCGAAATGCCCATTGAGCTTCTACGTTCGAGTTTCCCACACATTGATGAGCAGCAAAAGAGAATACTAATGGAGTTTTTGAAACGATCTATGCTAGTAAGCCAGAAAACCGAGCCAGTCTTAAGTTGATAGTATGGGGAGGTTGAAGCAATATAGAATCAAGAAGCCTTATCGCAATATAGAATCAAGAAGCCTTATCGCAATATTTGAAGCATAATATCATTGCAGACAAAGAAAGGTAGAGAGAATGGGTTTTTTTGGTTTTTTTTTTTTTTGGCATCAGAGAGTATTCTTCTTTCAAATGGACAAGACTGTTTTTGTGTCTTCTAGAGAAAAAGCAGCGGAGAAGAAGTTTGGTCTCTGTACAGAGAAAAAAAGTCTTTAGCTTTGCATAACTTTGTAGCAAATGAAGAGTTTTCAGGCATTTGTGCGTTTCTGTCTTCTGTTTAGTTCATCTCATGGTGGTGGTTTCGATTTTTATTTTGAAACCTTCTTTGTTTTTGTTTTATTTTATTGATTCTCGTTTTATAAATCGAATGATTTGTGTTATATTATTATGAGGATCAAAAGGTCTCTTTATATAGTGATTACATAAAAGGATAGAAAAGGAAATAGTACTTTTCCTACTTTTACAAGAAAAAGGAAAACATCTACTAATTCTATTGGACTTAGGAGTCTTGACCGCCTATGGATAATTGACTGGGCCGTGGGCCATGAGCCGGTTATGGAGATCTAACTTCAATAGATTATAACACTTCCCCTTGATTGACATAACCGGTTGTGATGATAGTAATACGCTTGGGGATGCTGCCTCATTAAAACCTTTCTAAGGAAAACCCAGTGGGACAAAATCTTAGCGAGGAAAAAGAGTACAACACGCATTACTCCCCCTGAAAAGATCATCACTCTAAGTCCTTTAATCGGCGCATGCCGATCTGATGCATTAGCTTCTTCAATGTGGAGGTTGGAAGCGACTTAGTGAATAGGTCGGCTGAGTTGTCGCTGGAACGGACTTGGAGCACTTTGAGTTCACCGGCCTTCTGTAGGTCGTGAGTGAAAAAGAACTTTGGTAAGATGTGCTTCGTCCAATCTCCTTTGATGTATCCATCCTTCAACTGAGCTATGCATGCGGCATTGTCCTCGTACATGCTGGTCGGTTCTTCTTTCCCTTCTATCATCCCACAATCTCGTCTAATGTGTTGAGTCATTGACCTCAACCAAACACATTCTCGGCTGGCATCATGGATCGCCAATATTTCCGCGTGATTGGACGATGTAGCCGTGAGTGTCTGCTTCATGGACCTCCACGAAATGACTGTTCCATCGTGAGTGAAGACAAATCCCGTCTGGGATCGACCGTTGTGCGGATCCGAAAGGTAACCTGCATCAGCAAAACCAACTAAAACTTCATTGTTAAGGTTAGTGTAAAATAGACCCATATCTTTCGTCCCTTTCAGGTAACGAAGTATGTGTTTGATCCCACTCCAGTGCCTTTGGGTCGGACAAGAACTGAATCTTGAAAGGAGGTTCACGGCAAAGCAAATGTCCGGCCTAGTGTGACTAGCCAAGTACATTAACGCTC